>JASDQU010373282.1:107516-120943 GCA_032191745.1 Picea mariana | reverse complement strand
TCAATAGATCTCCATCCCTAACTCCTCCCATTTCCCCTCATCTCTCACACTCACGTAGACTTCTAGAGTTAGTCTACCTCATTAGAAATCCATCATTTAATTTATTAATTATTTATGATCATAAGTAGGAGTTATTTAATCATATTCCCTCCTTAACAAATACTTGTGATCCCATTATTCCTCTTTTTCACTTGGTCCTTTGAACTGGTTTCATCTTCATTTTCTTTGTCTTCACTGTTCTCTATCTTTTACGATCTTTAGTCTCCTTCATTCTCCATCCTCGATCTTCTTCATCTTGTACTTGCAAACATAAACATTATTGAAATTCATATAAAAAAGTAACCATTGACCAGAATACATGGGTCGCCAGCAACTGTATCCCCCGATTCTCTAGGAAACTCTTTCTCATACATGGCTCATCAACCATTCTTCCATTGCATATCTGCATACATTTACCTTTATTCTCCCTGCATCACCATTATCATCATCATCGTCCTCATCTTGGGTTTTTGACATACCCATAGCCATGCTCTTGATGCTCTTGCATCATCAAACCACCCCCACCAGTAGACACTACTAGGATGATCACTGCCATGTTCTTGATGCTCATAGATAGGGGTATCAACAAGAAAGTAGAGAACAATTCTGCTTCTAGATTTGTGAGATCTTAGGGAGACCCTTGACATTCACCTGTGAGACCCTTGTGACAGTGTTGGGTCTGGGCCTAGGACAATTCTAACATTCACAACAGACAACCTTTTTACCACTCATCTAGATCTCAATAGAGAGCAACCTCTTCTAGGCAACATGTTGTACCAAGATCTTCTCACACTTTCAAATCTTTCAATTCATCTGGAATGTCCTTCTTTAGGGATTTCTTCACTTCGGCCTCAAATGATAGGAGAGTTCCACCCATTGCTAGTATGGATTCATAGGTTAGTAGCTTCTTTTCCTCCTCCTCCTCATTAGCAGGAAATGGCTCCTGTAGACCTTGAGCACATTCTCCAAGCACCTCCAGTCAAGACATTTCTCTCAGTTCTCGAGTTCTTGAGAGGGATCCTTTCTTCCCTAGAACTTCTAGCTTTATATCTTTCAGTTCTTAGATGATAGACTTTAGATTCTAGGTCTTGGACCTCAAAGGATGGATATGCTTTTATGGGAGCTGCACTGACACTCCTACAATGTATTGTTTCTGATGTTTCTAGCAGTCTTTTTGACATATTTATGGTCACTTGTTGGACACTAACAAAATTATCTTATCTTATCTTAGTCAATACGTTTGTCTCAAAGCGCTGGTGTATTTTAGTATACTGAGCTCTAGGAGCTTGCTTTAGACCACATAAAGTCTCTTTTAGTATGCAAACCAAATTTTGTTGTCCTTTTTAAATGTATCTAGGAGGCTATTAGTAGTAGGAAAACAAGAAGATGGATTGTACAATTTGGAAGGGACAAAAATAAAATATAAGGTCATCGTAGAAGGAAAGGGAAAAATGGATTATACAAATTTCTAGCTACTCCTCCCTTGCAACTTTTATTTGTTAACACACTTGATTCGTTGAATAAAAGTTGATTGCATCTTCCTCAAGACATAAGGGTTTTAGTAGGGAAACCATAACTTAAAATTGAAGAAATCAACTATTCTCCATGCTTTTGAGATTTAAAACTTACCAATAAAATTTAGAGGTTGAAAAACAAGATTATCTTATTCTGTTCATCTTGTTAGAATATAACACAAAAATATAATATATCGAGTGTTATATGCTAAGTCACATGGTTTGGGTTCGAATTCAAGTTTGACAATGATAAAATTTAGTTCGAATTCGAATTGACTAATGAGATTCAGATAAGATTCGCCATTAGGCAATGATAAAATTTGGTTCATCTTGTTAGAATATAACACAAAAACATAATATATCGAGTGTTATATGCTAAGTCACATGGTTTGGGTTTGTTGAGATTGTAGCAAGGAAGGACTTCCATCGTCAACTTAGCGTCCTAGAATGATGGAGGACAATGAAACTTAGGCCAAGCTGATTAATTAAATGTTTTCCTAAGTCCAACTTAGGAAAATAACTGTTAATGTGTTATAATTTTCAGTTGACTTTATTGAGTACTTTTTCTAAAGTTAAAGTGAAAAATAATTTAAGTTGTGGTCTTTTAATCTTGACCATTGATCTCATCATGAGGGTGAGAGTTGATCTCAGCCCTCAATCATTTTGGAGATTAGGGTTTCACTTGCTCAATGAAGAATAAAGAGATTAGTTGGGCTAGAGGGGTGCATTTGAGGAAGAGAGATCGATTCTAGAGAGAGATCGATTGCAGATTTGCAGGAGAGAGTTTTTGCAGGAGATCAAAGGAGAGTCTAGCAGGTGGATCGAGCCACATCTTCACCAAATCGTAGAGGCCAAGCTTCAGATCTGGTAGGGCCATACAGAGTGACGCAAGGGTTACGTAGGAGGGCCGTACAATCACGCAGAGGCTCACTTCCTAGTAGCTGTTTCGTTTTGGTTTTGTTTTGGAGGGTCTAGAGAGGCTGTACGGTTTTGTTGGAGAGAGTTTTGCTGAAGATTATTCAGCTATTGGCAGAGGCCGGTTTCCCTTGTAAGATATTTTCGTATTTTCCTGTTCAGAAATAATAAAATCCCAGATCTGTTGCACCGGTTTTCCCACCTTGGGTTTTTCCGGGGACTATTGTCCAAAAACAAGTGTGTACATTTGATGTGATTGCTGTCTACTTTTACTTTTAGTTCATGGCCATTTATTTCTGCTGTGTATTTAATTTTCTGTGAAGAAAAACCTTGAAAAAGCAGTTAAAATTAATTTAATTGTTTTAAAGTGTACTGGGTTTCGAAATTTCACAGGGTTCGAGTTCAAGTTCGACAATGATAAAATTTAGTTCAAATTCGAATTGACTAATGAGATTTAGATAAGCTTTGCCATTAGGCAATGATAAAATTCAGTTCGAATTCGAATTTACTGATGAGATTCAAATAAGATTATCCATTAGGTTTGCCCATATACATATTTCAAAATTTTCAAAATATAAAAAATATATTTTTAATCAAATATATGTATGTATGTATGTATCAATGTTACCAACATTGCGATAATATCACCGATATCACGATATTATCATCGTTTTGAGGGCCGGCGATATTATCGCCCGAAAATATCGTGATATTTTCCTCCGGCGATAATATCGCGAGTTGATGGAAAATGTCGTCGAGCCATGGATCACAAATTAAAAGTTGATTTTTGGGTTAAGTGGCATTTTGCAAACAAAGTGTGGGGTTTGGAGAGTAAAGAAGCAAGAGGCGAGCAAGAGTTGAAAACTTAGTTTTTGTTGTCATTTTGCAAACAGAAAGAGGTTAGTAATCTACTAATTAATCTAGTAACTAAGTAAAAGTGACATTCTCCATTATCTTTCATTTTCATCCTTTTACTTAGATTTTTAACATTACCATTAATTGTTTCAGGATGTTTGTGAGTGGTTCCAACCGCATTGGACTTCATCTGGAGAAAGTAGAATTTTAGGTCCCATTCAAAATTCAACAGACTTAATGGTTTTTAGGATTTCAAGATGGGAAGTATTGCAACATTTCCACTAGATTCTATCGTGTATGAGGGTATGGAATTGGCATTTAGTCAAGAGCACCAAGCCCTCTATGTACCTTGATGTTGGTGGCATTGATTGTTGAACTCTTTTGTGATGACCCTAGTAAAAATGTACCCTTCACTCAAGTAAAATCTCTTATTAGGCATGCTAAGTTTTTTTTTAATCTTATTTTAATGCTTAGAGGGTGACACTGATGATGAGGATCCTAATATAGGCAATGATTTTGATGATATGTAGTTATTTGTTGTAGCATGACTTTTTTTGGACTCTAGAGGCCATTTACAACCTCTTTGTTGATGTATTTTGGTTTAGAGATGGATTTTGCGCGGTGTTATTTTGGTTATATGCACCCTTACTTGCTATTTACATGAGAACCTTTGCATATTTGTGTATAATGGTTTGGATTCATATGGATGCGCATGAATATATCTTCATGGACTTCGACAGAGCGAGTTGTACTTGGTAGTAGCACCAATAGAGGACACCAGAGTCTAGCTTTTGCTTCTTCTACAGGACATCAAAGTCCAATGCCAGCCCCAAGGCCTTCTTCCTCTAAAGGAAAATCCATTTCTAGAGCCAT
Organism: Picea mariana; assembly: GCA_032191745.1. Lineage (NCBI taxonomy): Eukaryota > Viridiplantae > Streptophyta > Pinopsida > Pinales > Pinaceae > Picea > Picea mariana. Next base: position 116,747 of record JASDQU010373282.1, on the reverse strand, counting down.
CACCTTTGCCTGTAAAAGGGGCAGAGGGAATCGTTAGTTTATTTATCTGATTTCATTGTAGATGACTCGTGATGATCAGATACATTTATTATATTTTGAGGCTTTAGAGTCGGGACATGATTCGATGTTAATTTATGATGTATTTGAGTTTACTAGACATCTTATACATCTTAGTTTTCGGACACTGGACGATATTTTCATGATGTTGGTAACACTGGTATGTATGTATAGATTATATTAATTTATTGTTTATATATATGTCATATTAATAAACTTATATATATATATATGTATGTATATATGTATATGTTTATGGCAAATGTTTTTAATGTGTGTGTATAACATTGACTGGAGCTTTTTATTTAGTATAAATTTAAAGTATGTTAACTTTATTTTTTATAAATTCTCAAGTTATAGAACCAGTGAATAACCTGTAACCATGCTAACACTTTTCATCCTGTAGTTCATGTTGACCCCTGCATAACCTGTAATCCTGTCAGCGCACACATCAAGGCATCAGTTGGCTTGACTAGTTCTTGTCGATGTGGAGGCCCTTCTAACAAAGCCGAAAATGCTGACAGGTCAAAGGTTTAATGCCATATATGTCCTAAATAGATCGCTTGTACTTTTGTTGGATTTCTGAACTCACACGATCACCCTCCTCTGTTGACAATTGCAGTTGGTGATGACCTGCTTTGTTGACGCCTTGAATGCCCATTGAAATATGTGCCGAATTTGTATAAAAGTTCAGGGAATCTTAACTAGGGCTTTCAGATTCACCTAAATTTGAACTCCAAGCTTCAAATCCAACGAACCCCGTGACTTTGGTTATGTAAGTCACTTAATATGTCAAATGACATGTGGCTAATATGACTAATGCTATCATATAATAATAGGTTAGGGGTTAGGTGGCTTAACCATCTTAACCAACTTAGGGGTTCCATATTTTGTTGTTATGAGGGTGATTATACAAGAGTGGTACTTGTGTAATTGTCACCAAAGCACATAAACGTGTTTGTAATTAAGAACTAAATATTATATGTTTCCTGATGCTTTTACATTCGTGTTTTTTGAAGTACATGTTTTCATCTCCTAAGGCTGGTGGCATGCTCTATGCATTTTCGGTACCTGTAGAAGTAACAAACCCACAGGTAGTGGGGCCATGTCCTATGACTTTTAGGGATGTCTAGGAATTATAAACCATAGCTAGTTTGGCATGGCTCAGGCAGGCTGAGGAGAACTGCTTAGAGAATTTTATTTGATAGTACAGTCAGGCTGAAAAGACCTGGAAACTGGCATTCTCCTAAAGAAACCTCTTATCTGCCCTCCCATTTCAGTTATTTATTTCATATTGATTTTTCAGTAGTTGAATGCCAGATATGATTTAATAGATGCCTAAGAACAGAAAGACTAATTGTCGAGAAAAATAATGCAATAGTATGATTGTTCTTACAGGTTATACGGCATGACATGCTTTCTATAGGATTAGAGCATGCTATTTCCAGTGGAAACTGGACTGTTAAGCGATTCCGAATGGAGAGGAAAGGTGTCACTCAGGTAGCTGTCAGATGTCATACTTTTGCCCTGACTGTCATTTATTTATTTAGAATGTGCAACATTGTTATGGTATGAGGACGTTACCAAACGTCATCAATTGATATGCTGTATCATTGATGTGCTTGCAGCAGCTTGTTCTTTTTAATTTAAAGCTCATTATGAAATTCATTTTTTGATGTTTTATTCAGATTGGTTTGATTTTTTTGGCTGGCAAACTAGATTGTTTCTAGGTTATCATTTATAGCAGCACTGGGGCATATGACAAGAATTTCATCTCAGTTTGAAAAGACCCGAAAAGTTAGTGGGCCAAGGGCCCTACAGCCAAGCCAGGTCCCTTTCCTGATCAAGCTGAAATTTGATTTTGCAATACATAATTTTTGTTATTGTACTTTATGTTTTTGATAGGTTACTTGTACATTTCATTTACTCTTGAAGCCTTATTTGTGATTTTATATAACTTGTATAAGCCACATGAGAAAGCAAATGATTCTACTTCAATTTTAACATGGCATTTCTTGAGCAGTGGGGCATGCTTTGCCCATGTGATACCCCGGAAGGAGAAGCATGTGGACTTGTTAAAAACCTTGCATTGATGACTCATGTCACAACTGATGAAGAAGAGGGTCCTCTTATTTCACTGGTATACAATATTTTTCAATATAATGAAAATGCAGTGTATCTTGATGAATCTTAAGATTTCCCTTTTTTGATGTATTGCTGTGAATCTCGTTACTTTTGCTCATGTATCTTTATTTGGTACATGTAAAGAATGTTGATTAGAGCAGAACATTGTGGTTCTGTTGCTGGTCTTTAATCTGTCTCATTTTCTGTTTTAAAAAAATCATAGTATTTAGGTTTTATAGATACAAGATTCAGAGCTGTCTCATACTCTGGCAAGCTCTATTAATGAAGTTTCTCTTTCGTCTAATGACAATTTGAATGGGTATATATGCAGAGATTGATGCTTCTTGTAATCTGATTGATCAAAAGTCTGAAAATTCAAAATCAAGATAACTAGTTCAACACAAGATGTCCACAGAATTTGTTAGAAATGCAAATTCATCACTATTGGAGAAATCACTGAAGCAACAAAAACTTTACAAAAAGGGAACCCCATGCTCATCTATCCAAAGGCTAACCAAATCTACTTTCAGATTTCAAGAAAGATAAAATTTCTAAAAATTAAAATCTTACAAGATTGCGAATCTTAAAATTCTGGAAGTGCGTATCTGAAGAACTCAATACCAGGTCCCAAAACTGTCATTTTCTGCGGAAAAAGATCATGTTCCTAAAAATGGAAACTGTTAAAAATAGCCGAATCAGGATTCTCAAAGTGCCCATCTGACTGTCCTCAACCTACCATGCATGGAGAAAACCTGCTAAAAATAGATCTGAAAACCTCCTAAAATTAGCACATGCTGTCCTCCTGGAATATTGGTCTTTGGATGTGTTAGAATAATGTTGAAGTGCTCGTTTAACCATAGACAATGCTACATCATTGTCACCCAACCATAGGCATAAAGCCACCCCCAAGCACCTTAACGTTTGACAGAAAGAATGATTCCAGGAAGCCACACCATAACCAACAGATAACCAAGAGAGCACACCTTCTCCAAGGGTAGCGCACAAGAGAAAGTACTAGAAAGACTAAACAAGAGAAAACCGTGCAACTGCAGCTTCTGCTGCTGCTCCTCGTCCTCCAAACTTGCACACTGTTTCTGGGTGACTGAGTGTGTGAGTGAGTGAACAAATGAGCCAAGACGTCCTCTATTTATAGTGGTTCTGTCACCTGTCTTGGCCGACTTGTCTTCCTGGAGGATAATATCTTAATATTATATATTCTGCTGAGCCGACATGTCTTCTAGGGTTTTCACATATCTGTTTAGGGTTTATCTTGCTTCCGAAATATTCTATTAAAGTCAAAGGTTACATATGGAGGTTAATACCTCCTGCAGCTACCATAATATCAACATTCCCTCTTAGCTAGGGAGGTATTAATGGTCTCAAACACATCCATCCATCTTCATATGGTATGGGAAAGACTCACATAGTCTTGTAGACCATTCTACATGTAGCATCATCACGTCACACATGGCTACACCCATGTGGACCTGTCAATCTTGTCTAGGGGCCACAACCCTCTAGAGAACACTAGAGCTACACCTCGTAGTGTGTGTCACCATCACTGTCATGGGCTACACCCGCATGACGTGCTCACCCATGGCTACACCCATGTCGTGAGTATCATCATTACTATTAGCATCATCTGGTAGCAATCATCAAAATATATCTTCGTACTTGTTCTTGGTATTCTTCTGTCATAGTCAATATCACAATATCCATGAGCCTCATTTAGCTATATTGATGATCCATCTCCACCACCATGTGTCTAGCACCTTGGGTCATTCTTGTCCCATGACAAGAATCATGACCTCATTGGAGCCACATTCACCTCATAGTTGATCCTCTCATAGGATCACTCCGTGAATGTATTTATCTTGATGCTATCGGACACGTGTGTCTAGCACCTCGGGTCGTTCTTGTCCCATGACAACAATTATGACCACATCAGAGCCACAAACACCTCATGGTGATCCTCTCATAGGATCACTCCGTGAATGCATTCAACTCGATGCTATCGGACACGTGGAATTGCACCTCAAGCACCTCAAGTCTTCAGTCCGTTGAAGACTATGTCGGGGCAACTCCGGATGTAGATGTTCGCTATCTCCCCTGGTTTGGAACCCAGTTCTTGTGGAGATAGAGTTGGCCCAATGCTTATCGGGGCTACTCACCTACTCCTGAGAATTTCAAGGCCTGATGCAATTCACACATAGGAGATCTAATAGCAACTCGAATCTTCGGTCCGTCGAAGATTACATCTGGGCCTATTCCCACATGATCAAGTCCGTTTGATCAATATTGGAATATCGGCACGATGTTGCAATCATCAATACTCCCCCAGGGAAACATTTGCATTCCTACCAAGCTTGTCCCAGAGAGAGGCTTAATGCAAATGTCAGCTATCTATTCATCTGTGGATAAGTGATGGAGCCTCACTGCCCCTTCCTGCACCATATCTATGATGAAGTCCTGCAAGATCCTTTGAAAACCCACCCTGCTTCATATCTTGTGTCACTGGCTATGATATATGATTGAGTGCTACAAATATCTGCTTCCATGCTTGTCTTGAAATCCTGCTCAATCCCAAGCTGAAGTAGCACCCCTGGTGCTAGATCTGTCTTCTGCACTTCCAATCCAAAAACTATATATCCCGACAACCATACTTCATCATCGGAGATCAATCATATCTATCTGTACCACAACATAGGTGCATGCACGCTATGCTGTAGCCCAATAATACGGTCATGGCTCAACCACATACTGGCATAAGGTGTTCTCTGCAAAGAAAATTCCTATCCCGTCACACAAATTCCTCAGATGTGTCTTCATAGGTATGGCCATGGAATTCCTGTCCATCACGATAAACCTCTTCAATCTCCCCATTGAAGATCTCATTTGGTGCCAGACACGCTTCCAATCCCAATATATCCGGTCAAGATCCTTCATCTCAAATTTTGAAATCAACTCCCTCTATCTGAGAGAATTCTCGGACCATGCTTCTGTCTGGTGCATGCCCCTTTGCATTCTGCAAAATGTCACGAAACTATGCTGGCTTCTTCTTGATCATTGACTCCCTCTTAGATTTATCTCTTATGACCTGCCCAGAACAAGAAACAGGAACAACAAAATCTCCATGATATCCTCTATGGAAGATATCCTGCTTGGAGTCTAGTTCAGTGACCAAGAACATCTCCTAAAGGAGATCAACTTCATCTTGTAAACAATAAGCATTTGCATAAGAACAAGAATATCTCCTAGAGAGGAGATCAACAAGTGTATCTCTAGTATTAAGGGGTTAGTATAATGATCATAACTTCAATAGATGAAGATGCAGCATAAGATCATAATAATGCCATAACAACTAGAGACATATCAATTTTTAAATAATCAAACCTGGAGTCTTCACTGCTTGGACAAGGTCTCTTGTACATCCCCTGCAAACACACTCATGCTTTGCTGGATGATATAACTTGAAAAGAATATACAAGTGCATACCTTTGAAATTTGTAGTATCGTTCAACTTGTCTTTTAATCTGAAACTAGACACAATCTTGACAAAAAGAGGTTAGAAACTGAATAAAAAAGGTTCAATGATTAGAACAGGCGAGAAACCCTAAAATTTCGACTTTGACCACAAAAATCAATTTTGACCAAAGTCAACCTTTGACTTTGACTAGTCAACTTTGACTGACTTTGACCCAAAAACTCAAATTTGACGTTTTTGCTAGCTGAGGGCACCAGAGGGTGCGCTAGGATAGGGCACACTAGAATACCCAAAAATTAGGTCCAATGCTTCACTGAAAGTGCCCAAGAATTTAGGTTTAGGGTTTGCTRCAGCTGCAAAATCAGAAACCCTAGTTGCAGCTGCAACTGGTGCTACAAYGAGCTTGACAAGGAACTCTCGATCTACCTTCCAGCGGTTAGACTATTGTGAAGGTAGTGTGGGCCCATAATTTKTTAGAATAATGCTGAAGTGCTCGTTTAACCATAGACAATGCTACACCATTGTCACCCAACCATAGATCAAAAACACATAATGATACCAACAACAACAACAAATGTAAAGAAGCAAAAGAACAACAAAATGATCTTTCCAAGATGTTTGCGTAATGTTCCTGACTTGGCTAGTCTAGGAAACGCTGCTAATGTGTGTGTAGGATTAATCGTTTACAACATATAAATGATCATACAAATAACAAATGCGACAAAGGATTGCAAATTTTATATTATGATATCGCTGTGGAGTACAAAGGCCGAATGCGGCTAAATAAAATGAATCACTCGGCTAGATCAAAAGATAAAGGATCTTAGCCGAAATACAAATAAGCAACTAAAAGATAATACCCGGAATATGGGAGCACTGCGGAATCAATGGATGTGCTGGGACTATGGCAGCTCTGACGGTAACTGTTGGAAGTCTAGAAAGTTCGCCCTGGAAGCTGTACTTCTCGGAATGGCCTGGAAACTGTCCCAAATGATGCGCCCTGATTTAGTCCTCCGTACTGGTAACTGTCTGACCCCTTTGCTAGTGAGCTTGGACCTCGGACGGATCCCCCTGGGGGAATGCGCCCCTCTTTCTCTGGCAAAATGCATCCTAGTGATTCCACCGTCAGAATCGGATGAGATGTGTCTCAAAATGACCGCCTTGGTCTACTGGGAAATGGGTCGGAAGGGTTTCCCTGAATATGGCCTGATGCTCGCTCTGGAAGCCCAAATGTATCCGCCAAAAGTGTCGCACGTCCAAGTCTGGAAATTGCGCCCCAGTTGATTCCTCCGTCGGAATCTGATGAGGAACCAGGCAAAAGATGCGCCTTGCCTTCCTCTCAAATGGGTCAGAGGGAAATCTCGGAATTCTCCCTGGATGGGATAAGTCGACTAAAAACCCTCTCAGAAGCTGCACCCTCACTTTGGATGAATGCGCCTTTGCTGCTGAACACTGTGTAACTGCTGCTGAAGAATGATGGAAGACCTGAATGATCTCCCCAGTGACTAGGGTGTGTCTCTCAACACCGAAATCAGCCAACTGGTGTCTTCCTCCTGGAATCCACTGAACTATCTCTCCTGAGATGCGCCTCTTCTCCTCAATGACAAGTCATAATCTGCATAATGATGAATTAGGTCGCTGACCCTTCCTTTATAGCTTTCCAAAACCCTAGATCATGCTGAAATCCTAATTCACCATTGACTTCCAAAACCCTAAATCACTGCTGAAACCCTAATTCACTGTTGACTTCTATTTTTAGCTCATAATGACTTAAAAGCGCTTTTAACCCTTTTTAGCTCAATGTCACTTTCTGAATATAACACCTGTGACTGGAGTGACCTCTAGTAACCCTGTTTAGCCCTATTTGGCCCTGGCTATAGTCTAACGGGGCGGTTTAGACCATTAAGGCTCCTCTCTGGAGCTCCTATTTGGAAAGGGACATTATAGTTTGTCACACCTTGGGAAGAATTGTGATTCAACAAACATCGACATGGCTTAGGATATGGCAAAGGTAACAACTTTCATATCCTAGACTACTCCAAACCAATTTAACTTGTGAGTGTAGGAATTCTTGAAGAAGTGAAGAATCTTGATAATAAGTGCCAACATTGTCACAGAGTTGGTCACTTGGAGTCACAGTGTTTTGATCTTCATCCTTGTCTTCATTGTGGAAAGACAAATAACCTATCTGAAAAGTGTCGAAAGAATAAAAAGATTAAGAAAAGAATTCATTATGGATGGATAAATTCATGGAAATGAAATCAACAAGTAAAGAAGCTACACCAGTCTTATCGTCTAGACAAGATAGAGGTAAAGCCACAACTGCATGGTGAAATGACAATAGTAAAAAGCTTTCAAACAACTATTCCAGATGATTTTGGTGATGATCTAGATTCAATTCTATCTGTTCTTTGAAATAAAACATGAATCAAAGTTGGTACTCTCCACTTCTTAAGGGGGGGGGAGCACATTGATAAAAAATGATACTCTCTTATACCGTCAGGGGGTAGTGAAAATTATTAGTGGTAATCCAAAACCACCACATTATTCCATTCATATTGGTTAGTGGTAATCCAAAACCACCGCATAAAGAATCCAAAGCTTAAGGTTGGATCCCTTCAACCGTGAATCATTGAAGAACATAAAGAATTCAAAGCTCAAGCTTGGATCCCTTCAACCAAATTCAACAAACTTCTTACCTTGCACTTGGCATGGGGGAATATCAAACATCAATGATGATAGTCATGCTTCAAGATTCGAAGTGCTATCATTCATAAAAATTGTAATATCCCAGATCCAGCTAGTTTAGGAAAAGCTGCTACTTTGCTGTGTCTACTGTCTGATCTGATACACTGGGGTTTTTTAGATGCATTCTTCTTCATATCAACACTCTCAGGTACGGTTCCTACAGATAGTGATATTTGGTTAATTGATAGTGGTGCTTCCAGACACATGACTGGATATAGAGAACATCTTACAGACCTTGTTGAGAAAGAGTCTCCTCTACATGTTGTACTTGGAGATAATGCCAGATATACTGTGAAAGGAGTTGGATCTTCTTCTTTCCAACTAGACTCTGACATACCACTTCAATTAAGTGAGGTACTATATGTACCTGAGATGAAAAAGAACCTTGTCTTTGTTTCTGCCTTACAGGATAAAGGCTACATGGTTACCTTCTCTGAAGGAAAAGTTCTTGCTTGGCATAAGAACTCACACATGGATTCTGCCAGAGTGATTGGTGTTCGAGAAAACAGTTTGTACAGATTGACTGTTCGACCAGTCCAGGCCTTGTTACATGATACTATCAGTTTGAGCGAGCTACGACATAGAAGACTTGCTCATTTACACTATAGAGCCCTTCCTGCTCTGGGGAAGATGGTAACATGCCTTCCAGAGATACATGTTCAACATAATGGCGTTTGCAGAGGTTGTGCTCTTGGTAAGAATGTCAAGGGGTTCTTCTTGAGCAGTGTCAGTAGATCCAAGGGGATCTTGGACTTGATACATTCAGATGTTTGTGGACCCATGACTGTTGCTTCCTTGAACGGATATTTGTACTATGT
>JASDQU010373282.1:89326-104809 GCA_032191745.1 Picea mariana | reverse complement strand
TGCCTGTCCCTGATTGCTGAGCTTGGACCATTCCCCACCCTGGGCCATTCCTCCTACACTAATCAAAGTGCACCTTGGAGAGAATGTATAAACCCTAAGGAATGACTATCCGAACCATTTTCTCTGTTAACCACAAGAGGAAAAGACTGTCCTGTATCAACTTCCAAAACGGACCATTCCTCATGTTAACCACAATGAGAAATCGCTGTCCGGCGAGGCGGGCCAGTTTTCTTGAGTAACCTTCAAGAAGAGAGACTGCCCTAGACCACTCCCCATGTTAACCACAATGGGAAGTTGTCTATGATACATCAACAATTTGGACCATTTCCCATGTTAACCACAATGGGAAATTGCTGTCCGTCAGAAAACTCAATCCACTTTCCGAACTGGAAAGCATCTGTCCAAGATGGACTATTTTTTCAATCTTGAAAATGAATGTCTTCAATAATATTTTCAATGCTCCCTCCCAACCTGGGAGTCATCTCTTCCTTTTTCAATAAGGAAGTTGTTTCCACGAGCTCCAGCTTGAGTACGCAACCTCTTTCATCTTGGATAGAAGCTTTACCAAAATGTCTGCTTATCTGCTCATCTGTGGAGATATGTATTGGAGAACCACTTTCTCCTTTCTGGACTTCATCACGAATAATGTAATGCTTGATTTCAAATGTACTTTAGTCTGAAACACTATGAAGGCTTTATGTAGCTCTGAACAAGAGAGTATATCATAGTTGGAAAGCTGGAACATATCCATGTGGCACTTCTTCTGTCATCATGAGATCTGATCTATTGAGTAATCATCTTGATGTTTTAGGAAATCTTCACCACGCTTCTGCTATGCACTGGAGGTTCTCCACCAAGTTATCTTCTTCTATTTGCATTCAAGCGTCTCTTTCTGGTATGCCTCAAAGTCTTGAGATTGCTCTTCATATGCTCTTTATTCAATTTCTCTGGAGAACATTCTTTGTATTCATCTGATGTAGAACTCCAACTTATGGATGTTCCGGATGACTCATGTAGAGATAAGTCTGGTTTACTGGAACAAGTAATCATCATAGTCTTCTCCCTCCATCTGGGAGAACCTCTAGTTTTGGATCTCACAATGCTTTCATTCATAAGTCTTCCATACACTGTTCTTCATCACGACTTTCAGTTCCTCTACTTGATTGCTTTTATTGAGTTTACATCAGGCTGACAATCTTGTGATTCTTGATATAATGACTGGTTGTTCTGGCTTCTCTTTCTTTCTTGGAATCTTCATGTGTTTCTTTAGTTCTCAGGTCCATGGAGTTTCTTATAGATTCCATGCCCTAAAGATTCCATCATAGGATCACAGATGTGGATAAACAACCAGGGATACTTTAAGGCTTCTCTTTGAAGAATATGTACTGTCTTTCATGGCTGCTATCATGGATATATACTTCATCATCTTCAATGGATCATAGGATTAGCTCCCTCCTAATCCTTGCTTCATGTATGAGTGCATATAATCGACTCCCTCCGTCTAACAGAGTCCACGCTTCCATCTGCATCCTTATTGTCTTCTTCAATATATAATTGGCTTTCTTGTCTAACAGAGTCCACGCTTCCGTCTTGTTGTCTTCTACAAAACGTCATAAGTCTTTTTCCAATTTCTTCTTGATTGCTGACTTCTTTCTGTCTTTGCTTCTTCTAAGTCTCTTCATGATTGATTCGGCTTATCTTGCAATAACTTCCACATGATTTGTATTTCATCCTTTCATGTGTATTATCTAATGATATCCATTCTTATCTTGTTGTTCTTCCATAGGTATAGTTCTTCTTGGAACACATTATCTTCCAAGAGATAGATATATAAGATATGTACAGAGACGATGCAAACAGGATGTGTACAAGAAATAAGAAGAGTTTTGTTACCTTTAGAAGAAGAAGTCTCTTCCATCCTGCTTAGTCTTCTTTGTAGGTTCCTTTTCTTCGACAATTGATGCTTCGTGTTTCTCCTTCCTTTTCTTTAGCTCGGGACAATGATTCTTGTAGTGACCATACTTTCGACAGTTGAAGCATTGTACTTCTGAAATGTCTTTCTCTTGATTTGGCTTCCTCCTTGAACCAAACTTCCTTTTGTTCTTGAAGTTCTTGAATCTTGCTGTGAAGGCTTGATCATTGTACTTCTTTTGGGGTTTCTCTTTTGCACCGATCCTTGATTCTTCTTGAGCACAACAAGTCCAAAGTTCTTCAAATGTCGGATACTCCTTTCTTGTGTTCATGCTTGTAGCAAATGCATCCCACGTCTTGGGAAGACCATTGAGTACTATGTTTACCAACTCCTTTTTTGAGATGATCTCTTCAATAGCTTGTAGTTGATCTCTTAACTGAGAGATTCTCACAAAATATGATGTTATGCTATCCTCATCATTCATATTCATGTCACGGAGCTCATTCTTCAGACTCATAACTTGTCCAATGTTTCTGACCGAGAAGAGATTTGTTAGGGCATCATACATCTTCTTCGATGAGTCAAGATGGGAGATGTAGGGTATCAAGTGGTCTTTTATAGATTCCACTATGATACTCATAGCATTGATATTACTGTCTTTGAACTTCTCCATAACTGCAACATTCTGCGATTCCTTCTCTTTTCCTTCTTCAAACTCTGGCTTCACGATCTTTCCTTTCACGATATCCAACAATTTATTCTTGGCAAGGATGAGGTCAATCCTTGTCTTCCATGCTTTGAAGTTAGAGGCTCCATCTAACTTGTTCTTTGACTTCATAGAATAAGTCATGGCTGCTTTGACTTGGTCAGACCCTAGATTTGACCATAAACTCAAACTTTACGTCTTGGTTTGCTGAGAGTATCAGGAGATGCGCTAGGCTAGAGCACATTGATCTATCCGGAGATTAGGTCAATCCATTCACTTAAGGTGCCTCAACAAGAGGATTAGGGTTTCTGCAACTGCTCCTGCTAGTAACCCTAGCGGCAGTGTCTTGGAAGATGCTTCTGCTAGTAACCCTAGCGAGCTCAATATCCTAGCAGCTATGTTTCCTTCCAGTGTTTAGACTGAATGAAGGAGGTGTGGGCCCATAGCCTGTTAGAATATGAAGGATGTGTGCTTGTGTTACCATTGACAATACCCTTGTCACCCAACCATAGGCCGAAGCCACCCTCCGAGCACCTTAACCTTGACAGAGAATCATTCTGGAAGCAAACCCTAGGCTAGATAGCCATACAAAGGGTAGCGCACCTTTCCCCAAGGATAGCGCATCAACAAAGGCTGATCAGATGTTCCAAACCCTAGCCAAGAGATAGTCCAAGCCAAAACGTAACTGCTAACTGCAACAGCTGCACCAGGAGCTCTCCTCCAAACCTGCTCACAAGACTGCAACTGCACTGCGCAGAACTGACTCTCTGCAACTGTTGAGATGTGTCAAATGAGACACTGGCACCCTGTATTTATAGTGGTTCTGGTAGACTTACTGGGGACGACTTCTCCTTCTGGGTACCTGTCTGTTCAGTATATATCAATTCTTCTGGCCGACTTCTTCTCTTGGAGGCTAATAACCTAATACATATTATCTTCTTGAGCCAACAAGTCTTCTAGGGTTATTAGCCAACTCATTAGGGTTTCTCTTCTGTCCCAGAGTCTTCTATTCTCGTCAGGTTCACACGTCGAGGTAAATACCTCCTGCAGCTACCATAATATCAACAACATCTAGTGTGAATACAATGTGGGAGTGCAAAAGCAACTCCCATATAATGAGAGAAAGATATAAAAAAACTGAAAGTACAGTCTATGTAAATGTATGACAAGGCTAAGCACTAGGTCTAGCTAAAACCAAAAATAAAAAATAAAGTGTATATAACAATATCATAGGTGTGGTGATACAAAGTGAGAGTATCCAAGGTAGGAGTTCAACAACTCGATAGTAGCCAAGAAGGGGAAAGAGAGATATCTGAAGTTGAAGCCAATGAGGTCAAGGTCTCCTAGATGTGATGATCAATGGTGAGGGGGGCGATGAGGGTCGCACTGGCTCGCTATCAAAATCCTTGAGTACCACAGGGGGATCCAGCTGTATGACCTTGGGGGCGATGTAGGAGTGAGGAAGCTTAGTTCTCCTACCATCCGAGGTCGAAGGAAAGAAACTCTGAATAGTTCTCTGATTACTCCGCTGGGGCTAGGAGGCAATCTAACGAGCGAGAGGTGCGCTGCTATGAATCCTTCTGGATCTAAACCCTCCGTCACTGTGTGTGGTCAGATGTATGGTCCTATTCCTTCGAATCGGTCTCAAACGTATTGGTCGATCTCCCAAGGGAGAGGAGACCCGAGGTCTCACCACTCTATCGTTTGAAGTACTTTGGAATTCAGATTGTCGTTTGTTGCTCTGATCTGATGGAATGGCATGGCAGTATGAGGTGATCCTCTTGGTCTGCTTGGGGTGGGGGTGTGTGCTAGAGTTGGGATCTATGACTGAAAATTTTCCTGATGAAAAGAGCTAGGCATCTCTGATCCTAAAATCGGAAGAAAGTAGAGAGGGAGCCCCTTGAGTCCATATATAGGCAGTAGTAACGTCCTCTAATCTGATAGTGTACTGGGCACTGAAAAATGAGGTGCATCTCTGTCTCTGGCTCCTATAGGTGACACATCTGGCATACCATGTCAAAACGTGGGATATGGTGATTAGTCTCCGCTCGGAGTCAATGAGAACCAACTCGGAGCTGTCCGAGGGGGATCATGAGTGAATGCATCCAGTGCATGTACGTGTACGGGGGGTGGACAATGATACCATCCTGCAGCTCCAAAAAGTGCTCTAAGTAGAAAGACATCCTCGGGTCCAGGCTTGTTGGGGCTGAGGTCCAGGCTTGTACGTGTNGTGTGTGCTAGAGTTGGGATCTATGACTGAAAATTTTCCTGATGAAAAGAGCTAGGCATCTCTGATCCTAAAATCGGAAGAAAGTAGAGAGGGAGCCCCTTGAGTCCCTATATAGGCAGTAGTAACGTCCTCTAATCTGATAGTGTACTGGGCACTGAAAAATGAGGTGCATCTCTGTCTCTGGCTCCTATAGGTGACACATCTGGCATACCATGTCAAAACGTGGGATATGGTGATTAGTCTCCGCTCGGAGTCAATGAGAACCAACTCGAAGCTGTCCGAGGGGGATCATGAGTGAATGCATCCAGTGCATGTACGTGTACGGGGGGTGGACAATGATACCATCCTGCAGCTCCAAAAAGTGCTCTAAGTAGAAAGACATCCTCGGGTCCAGGCTTGTTGGGGCTGAGGTCCAGGCTTGTACGTGTACGGGGGGTGGACAATGATACCATCCTGCAGCTCTAAAAAGTGCTCTAAGTAGAAAGACATCTTCAAGTCCAGGCTTGTTGGGGGTGAGGTCTAGGTGACCTAAATATATAATCTGTATATTTCCTCCCTGATGTCTCGATTCACTATCTGTCTAGGTGATAAGAGATGGACTGACACATCTAAGGAGTATCTGAAAGGAGGAAGGTGCTCTAGGGAGATGGTCATCGATTGGAGAAGTGAGGACGCCTTTGAAAACCAACCTCATGCATGACCTGTGGAGTGATACGATGCGAGGGCTTATGAGGAGCAAAGTGTAAGATAGTGTTACCGCTCTCGCCTGGTAGTAGAGTCCCTAAAAGATCCGACTCTATGAATGAAGGAGATCAAGCGAAAGATAACGTATAGGAGAAATGGTTGGACACCAAACTCTTCCTGACTAATGGATTTTTCACAACGTGAGAGTATATTAGATAGACTGTGTGCATGCTCCCATAACACCTGAGCTGAAAGTTGTGGTAGGGCTTGCTATGATTTGACCCAACAGAGCCAATGCGATATAGTGGCCCTTGTTAGCTAGGTAAGCCAAATGGGCTAGACGGGGTTGGAGGCACTTTGTGCTTCGCACGTGTGGCCCTGTGCTTATATTGAAGAATCTATTGGAGATGCTCCATCTCTAGCCATACTTTGCGGGTTTGTACAACAATTTGCAAAAGCAAGCTAGCACACATTGGAATTGCATCATACTAAGAGAATGGATGCAATGATACAACAACATTGTAAAGCATCATTTCTTTTCTTATAGATCTAAAAGAGGGATTTAGTTTGAACGGCATACAAATGATTTGAACACAATGGCCCATAGTAGGCGGTCGACTATCAAGGTAGCCCACCAGGTCAAGGAAGAAGGCATGAACCCTTGGATGTGGTGCACAATAATATTATCAGAATTGACCACAAAAAACTTTCTTTTGAGCTTGGTCCATGGTATCTAACTTCTGGATAGGCCACCAAATATATCATTGGTCGAGTGAATGCCTTGCTGAAAGTGCTTGGAATTTTAACGGTAATGTTAAAAGTTTAAGTAAAATGATAGAAAAGTAAACATCCTGAAACAATTAATGGTAATGTTAAAAGTTCAAGTAAAATGATAGAAATGGAAAGATTTATCTTTCCTTTTCTATTCTTTTATTATAAGATTTAATATTACTAGTAATTACCAGGGAGGGGAGTTGGACTTGGTAAAAACTTAAAAGGGAGCATGGGAAAGTCTCATTTTTTGCGGGGGATGTTCCCTAGTGTGTTCCATGCATCCCCCACAAAAGGGGACGAGGTGAAACATCTTCCTTGAAGTACCCACGTCCCGGGAATGTGGGGAGCACATCCCGTACCCTCATGTTATCTCACAGATCTGTTATGAGCAAACCTACGAAATAACTATGAGCAATTAGGAGCAATTAGCCTAAGGTCATTGCTAATTACTCCTCCATTTGGACTGGTGCCTTTCCAGTCACAGGGGGGTGTCCCTAGTGATCATATGCTGTCAACAGCTTAAGAAATCTGTATAGTTAGCACAAGTGATCAGCACACAAAATATTTGTCCTTGATGTGTGTAAGCAACCAAGGATAACGATAAACTTTTAGTCAAAATAATAATGAGGGAGATTCAGTTTCATTAACCAATTACAGCTCTGAATAATAAATGAGGAAACATATATGCGCCTTAAGTGATTAGACCATCAAAATAAGGGCATTCAGGCCACCCACACCACTGTAGCAAAACACGATTATTCAACCACGAGATTCAAAGAGCTGTAGCAAAATTTCATAATCGAACCCTATCTGTATATTAATCGAAAGATTGTTTGCATCATGATGACAAATACAAAACTGGCTGTATAATGAGTAGTGCACACAGTGAAGGCAGTAATGAAAAAATTTGGAAATGGATGGTCGAAAGGCTGTACTGTAGACAATTCTCTGAAATTCTTGTCTCTCTTGCCTAGTAGTCTCCATCTTGTTTATATTGAATCCCAAGGATAAAATTAGCACTAGTCTGCCCTAACTATGTATTGCATGTGAGGCTAACTGGCTGCAAACAGGCTGTATGCTCAGACTTTAACTGCTGTTTGACAACAACCTCTCTCTTGTAACTGTTGTTATCTCTTCACAACTTGATCATGCATATAAAACATGCTAAAATAACCAAACCCAGTGCTGTTATGTGACTTTTTGCATGTTAGAAGTGCTGGAAACATGTCACTGTTTGCTAAATATAATAAGACGAACTGCTGTAATAAAACACTTAACTGTGAACTTGACTTGCCCGCTCAAAATTCCTAATCCAACACTGTATTATAGGGTGAATGCTATGCATATATATGCTGGCAGCATGCTGTTAGGGGATATCACTGAACTGCCACCTGTTGAAGAGAAAACTCTAAAAAAGACCTCAACGCTGGCCCTGTGCAAGTTATTAAAGATTAAACTGCTGTCATCACTGTTTTGACCTCAATCTGGTGGAAGACCTTATTATCGGCACCTTAACTCAAAGATAGCTGCTGTTTGAATGGTATACCTGTTATATAGGCTGAAGACAAGATGCTACAGTGCTTTATATGACCACAGGCTCTTAATTAGAAGATACTATAGCGCTCCTCCTTTCACCAGTTCAGGAATACACCCAAATATATGCCATCAAACACTAGTTTTACCCTCTAAATGCATGCTGCCAAGAATAGAACAGCCCAACAACCTCCCTTGAATGACTGTGGCTCATGCAAACTCAACCAAAATTCTAATTATATAGGAGGTCAACCTAGGTTTTCTAAAGATAGCACAAGGCAAGCTAGGGTTTAGTGTGGATGTTTTTGTAGCATCAGGTAGGTATTCTCACATTGGCCTTGGTGTCGGGCATGTGAGAATCCTTGTTGGCACTCACATTGCATTCTTATTTTGTGAAAACCCCTTTTGTATAGGGTTGGGTCTTGGAATTGTTGTTGTTGGGGCTTCACACCCACTGGAGGAATAAACAATTCAAATTTAATGTTGATGTTAGTGGAGGGCTCCTTAAAGTAAGTTAAGGGCTTCTAAACTCACTTTAGACTCCTATAAAAGGAGAGGCAACGTGAGGAGGCAACACACATCTTATTTTGTCATCATGGTGTTGGCATGAGTGAGTGAGCACTCTTGCCAAGGAGATCAGGGTTGGAAATTTCAGCAAAGGAAATTCTTCACTTGGGCAAATCTGATCTATGGTTTCTGGATTTTCTTTCTCTATTTTTCAACCAAGAAGAGGAGGCCGCATGTGTGAGAGGAAGAGGAGAAACAGGCTGCACGTGTGAACCATACAGTCTGTACCACACATGCGGACTGTATGGTGCATTCATTGCAGGCCATACCGCACGTGTGGGTTCATACAACAACCAGACCGTACAACCACATGTGTGAGACAGTTCGGTGCATTTATTGCAGGTCTGTACAACACACGTGTGAGGAAATTGCTGATGCAGGGGGCCGTACAGGTGATGTCAGCTAAGTTTTCTGCACATTTGTAAGTTGGAAGATTTTCCAGAATTTGCTGAAGTTGTAATTTTTGCTATGACAATTGGTTTTGTTCTCGGAAATTCTCAATCTGAAAATTTCACTGAACAAAAAATTGTGTCTCTTGTGCATGGATGTTTACTCTCCGATCTTTGTGCTTCCGCTATAATTTTCTGTCATATTTTCAGTGTAAAATTATTCAGTGATAACAACCCTAGTTTACTGTTTGAGGTCTTGGAAATTATTTTCAGATCTGAAATTGAATGCATTGAATGCTTTGAAAATTTGACATGGTAGAAGAGCATAGGCTCTAGAGAGAGAGAGTCATCTCTTGAGTCACAAGTTGCTGTAGATTTGTGCGCTTCTTTGGACACGATGGTGAGCACTCTTAGAGTGGAGGATAGGTTGGAGGGGGCCGCAAATATTTGGGCTTGGAAGGATAGGATCCTTTTGCTCTTGGACAAGAATGATCTCAAAGGTTATGTTGAGATAGTGATTCCAGATCTAAATGATGCACATGAATTGACAGACTATAAGAAGAAGGAAGTGAAGGCCAAGCAGGTGTTGTTGGATTCTGTGAAGGATCACTTGATTCCTCATATTTCCGAGAAGAAGACAACAAAGGATATGTATGATGCTTTGGTGGTCTTGTACCAAAGTGAGAATGCAAACCGGAAGTTGATTTTGAGGCATAAGCTCCGATCTGTTGAGATGTCCAAATCAAACGCAGTTTTAGCTACATCATGAGTATCACTCAGATTCGTGATCAAATTGTAGCCATTGGTGAGGCAGTTGATGACATAGAGTTGGTGAATGTGGCATTTAATGGTTTTCCCGGGTCTTGGGAACCATTTGTGCTGGGGATTTGTGCATGAGAGAAGTTGCCACTATTTGACAGACTGTGGATTGATTGCATCCAGGAGGAGGCTCAAATAGAGTCCAGGACTGGGAAGTAGAGAGGTAGCGATGATGAGAACGAAGCCCTAGCTGCTCATGCTAGGAAGGGCAGAAATGATGGTTCTCTAGGAGAGAGGCATCTCCATAGCAGTGGAAGAAGGACCTTAGCAAGGTCAAGTGTTTTGCTTGTCATCAGCATGGCCATTATGATTCATAGTGTCCACAACGAAAGAAAGGCTGAGGGAAACATGAGGCATCATCAACAGAGGTGGATGAGGTTGCAGACATGTTTCAGAGGGAGTTCCTATTAGTCTCCGCCTTTTTTGGTATAGTTTCTGGTAGAGACACATGTCATATGATAGGAGCACGTGAGTTGTTCGAGAGATTCACCGAGTTTGACTCAGATATGTATGTGCAACTTGGTATGGGGACCAAGCATGCAGTGCAGGGATCTGGAACAACGCCATTCCGAATGGAGTCAGGAGGTGTGTTGAGAGTGACAAATGTGCTATGGGTGCTAGAACTCAGGAGGAGTGTGCTCTCACTCTCAGTGATTGAGAAGAAGGGCTATGAGGTATTATTCCGAGATGGACATGCACTGATCATGCCCAAAGGGTCTAGCTCAGACACAACAACTGTTCTAGGAGTTAGAGAGAACAACTTGTATAGGCTAACAGGAAAGCCTATACTGAAGAATAATGCAAAGAAGGTTGTACAGACTCAGAGGGAGTCAGACTTTAGAGTAAGTCATCATGCTCAGAGGGAGAGTCAACCGTCTAAAGGAAGTCAACCTTCAGGTTCAAGTGGGAAAGAGGAGTCTTCCAAGACTATCAAGAAGATGTTTTTTTAGCATCGGGTAGGTATTCTCACATTGGCCTTGGTGTCGTGCATGTGGGAATCCTTGTTGGCACTCACATTGCATTTTTTTTTTGTGAAAACCCCTTTTGTATAGGGTTGGGGCTTGGAATTGTTGTTGTTGGGGCTTCACACCCACTAGAGGAATAAACAATTCAAATTTAATGTTGAGTCTAGTGGAGAGCTCTTTAAAATAAGTTAAGGGCTTCTAAACTCACTTTAGACTCCTATAAAAGGAGAGGCAATTTGAGGAGGAAACACACATCTTATTTAGTCATCGTGGTGTTGGCATGAGTGAGAGAGCACTCTTGCCAAGGAGATTGGGGTTGGAAATTTCAACAAAGGAAATTCTTCACTTGGGCAAATTTGATCTAGGGTTTCTGGACTTTCTTTCTCTATTTTTCAACCAAGAAGAGGAGGCCACATGTGTGAGAGGAAGAGGAGAAACAGGTTGCATGTGTGAGCTGTATAGTTCATACCACACGTGCGGACCGTACAACAACAAGAATAACATGTGCAGACTATACGGTGCATTTATTGCAGGCCATACTGCACGTGTGGGTCTGTACAACAGTCAGAATGTACAACCGCACGTGTGAGACAATACGACGCTTTATTGCAGGTACGTACAACACGTGTGAGGAAATTTGCTGACGCAAGGGGTCGTACAGGTGATGTCAGCTAGGGTTTCTGTAGATTTGTAAATTGGAAGATTTTCCCGAATTTGCTAAAGTTGTAATTTTTGTTGTGAGGACTGGTTTTGTCCTCGAAAATTCTCAATCTGAAAATTTCACTGAACATAAATTTGTGTATTTCGTGCATGGATGTTTTCTCTCTGATCTTTGTGCTTCTGCTATAATTTTCTATCATAATTTCAGTGTTAAATTATTCAGTGATAACACCCGTAGTTTACTGTTTGAGGTCACTTGGAAGCAATTTTCAAATCGGAAATTGAATGCTTTGAAAATTTGACATTTAGTTGGCCAAAAGTTGCACAAGTCAAGTTAGAGTTTTACTTGGTCAAGATAGCACAAATCCCAAGGCGAATTAGGTTTTCCAAAATTGGTAAGGGATCATCCACTTGGTAAATTTAGAACTCAATCAATGAGAAAAGGATATAGATTAGGCTGGAAAAACTTGGCAAACTGCCAAATATATCAAAGAGGTCGAATTAGGGTTTGGAGATGGAGGTGCTTTGCACAAATTCGATCGGGGTTTGCCTCAAGTGACAACCCTCCCAATCGCTGCCATGTGTCACACCGAGAACACCTCCCCTTGCTTGATTCAAAATCAATTCTTCACTGCACACTGGAACCAAGCGTCTAGAGCCCATCGTACATACTTGCCAAAAATAAAATGTTAAATATATTCATGCCAAAAATAGCAACTCGACTCCTAAAAATTAGGAAAGATGAAAAATGAAGAGAACTACTATGAGACTGCTTCATGTTACTACACAATCTAGCACCTTAGTGCAAAACCTTCCCAAGGCAACAAGACTAGTAGAACATCGAAAGATGTCACCATTGTCACCTAGGGAACAACTTCCTTCTCTTTAGTGGAGTAAATCCAACACACAGGAGGCTTCCCTAGTAGCCTCTAAGAATCCCTAGGCAAGACATAATCAAGTCTAAGGCATCCTGAGTAGCTACTTAATCTACCACTGTAAGGAACCTGCTCGTTACGACGACAAACCTCTTATAACAAGTAAAAGTTTTTTTTTTTTTTTTGTGTGCGCGCGTGTGTACAAGGGTAAAAACACATTCGACTCTGCATCGCCACTCGACGACGGACACGACGCATACAACGACGAACACAACATGACGACCTAAGACACACATCAAGTATCTGCATGCAATGAACAACAATCAATCGACAAATAAATAAGACTGACTACCCATCCGTCCTACCCTGCAATGGTTAGGACCTCCAAGACACATAAGCAACGCTCAAGCCCAGGTTCCCATCGATTTTCACCATTTAAGGTCTCAGGGCTGGCGACTGTTCTGAGGAACATGGAGGTGTCTACGTCCCACTAACACAATCCAGACCAAAACTAAATATGCTAAATCAACAAACATCAATGACGATTGCTGCGCGATAAAGTTCTATGAATCAACACACAGCACAAGAATTCCACGGTGCAAGAGAATTTGATTACTAAATCCATCATGAAACGACATAAATGCGAGCGCTAAGAAATCAACTTTATTTTAATTCAAGATGCAAAGGTAGCCATCTACTTTACTTTAAGGCGCGGAAATAAACATTCATTAAATTCCACTGTAGCTAAC
The DNA here is from genome assembly GCA_032191745.1 of Picea mariana. Lineage (NCBI taxonomy): Eukaryota > Viridiplantae > Streptophyta > Pinopsida > Pinales > Pinaceae > Picea > Picea mariana. Next base: position 91,946 of record JASDQU010373282.1, on the reverse strand, counting down.
ACTTTAAATGAAAGTAGCACAGATAAGGACCACCTTTCATTTTTAAAACAAAAAGGGCCTATTAGCTTAAATCAACAGTTTTACTAAGGTGCTAGTTGTGATGGTGCAAAGTTTTCTTTTAATTCAACAGCATCAAGTAAAACAGTTTAATAATGAGAACATTCTTAAAGTTTTAATAACTTTAAAGGAATCAAGCATGATCAAAAACCCTAAATGTCTAGCTTAGTGGGTATTATCTATGGTCTATAAATTTATTACCTTCTTAAAATTCCAAGGGTGGATTTAATTAATTAGGTGTTACGACAGTTAAGCTACAAAAATTTTCCAAACTAAAACACTAATGAAGGGAACCCAAATTTTTGGGCCTCCGCATAAAAGTTTGTTTTTGGGGTGAGTCGAAGAGTTATTAATTATTTCCACCTCTCAAAAGTAAGAGGGCTTACCTTGCAGAGGTAGCTAGCTAGAAGACTCCACTAAACAATGATTAAAACAATACACAAAATATATTAAACAATAACCGCTAAAATTTATTTTAAGACAATTTCCTTTATTCCAAATTATAGATAGATTCATTAGATTATTAGGTTCTCAATAATTACGAACAAATTGTTGACCTGCGAGGAATTATATAACTAAAATTTGTCTGTCATAGATCTTTACAACAGTTATCAATTGACTCCACATAAATAACTTCTAACCTCTATTCTCAATTATGTATATAGATCTGTGTCTTCAATGTATCTTGCACACAACAACTAGCTAACAATGCCAATAATAAATAGGAATCTGAGATGTTTCTCTATTTTTATCATCAACAGGAAAAATGAATGTCTCTACTGGTTGTCTTCAAGGCTTAGCAGTGCCAACAATGGAAGACAAAAGCACTCTAAAAATATTAATAAAATTCCTACAAGTCCTCCAAGCCTTTGGTTTTCCACTTCTATAGCCAAGAATGTCTTCTATGAGGGCATATATAAAAACATAAAAGAACCATATCCATTGATAGGAAAACATACATATATCCCCCAAGAATGATCATTGTTGTCTTCTTCGTCTCTGGACTAAAAATAAGACAGTGGGGATAGGAAAATGCAATCACTTATGAATTGTAGTGGCCAAACACTAAAGTTTCTTACAACTAGATTCTTAAACAATCATCCAACAATTAATGCATGTGTGTGTATTACCCACGCACACATCACGCTTGGTAAAAAGTTAATCACGCCTTCGAGGCTCTTCCGCTTAAACCATTGAATTTGCGTTTTAATAATAACTCCAAAACGTTTCATTATAATTGGAGATAGTTGAGCCCCCCTGTGTTTTCCAAGGTTGACTTCAATGTCAGCTCGGGGTTCCTCATATTCTTGGCCATCAATCGATCTACAGACGGTCAATGTCAAGCTTATTTGTCAAGCAAAAAAAAAATTTCCTGCATTTTCTAAGATCAACAGTGTACCCCAGCGTGGTATCGTTCTCTACAGGTTGGGAAGGGCACACTGGTCATAGAAGAGTGTAAAAATCCAAGGCTACGGGATAAATGTAAAATGCTGTTATTAATTAGCAAAAGCAGTCTCCTGCCAACTAACACAAACTCCTGGTCATTAAATACGTTCACATAGGCCAATGCACCAAATTGGAATTGCTAGGAACTGCAATCACATGCCAGTAATTAAATTCGCAATGTCATTACACCAAATGGCCACTGCCAGACATGCAATCGCAGGTTATTAATAAATTCACAAAGTCATTACTCCAGAATGCAACTGCCAGGAANGCCAGACATGCAATCACAGGTTATTAATAAATTCACAAAGTCATTACTCCAGAATGCAACTGCCAGGAAATGCAATCGCAGGCTATTCATAAATTTCACAAATGCCATTACCCCCATCCCATAATGAATTTGAGATTTTTTTTTCCTGATCTAGTTAAATAACAGAAGTGAGAGGTATTTATCGATTACAGACGAATTCGCCATTGCCGACGAATTTGCCATTACATCCATTACAGAAGAGTTCAAATTTTTATTTTATTTTATTTAATACCTATGTAAATAACAGAGGTAAAATGTTTATATTTATTACCACACGAATTCGCCATTACAACGCATTATCTATGTAAATAACAGAGGTCAAATATCAATGCATTATCTATGTAAATAACAACGCATTATCTATGTAATAACAGAGGTAAAATTACAACGCAACATCTATGTAAATAACAGAGGTAAAATTACAACGCATTATCTATATAAATAACAGAGGTAAAATTTCAACGCATTATCTATATAAATACCCACGCATCCATGTGTATACGACCATGCATTATAACTATATCAGTGATTGTCAATGACTGTAAAACTATACAACATTAATTTAAATACGAATATAACACATCCGGGAAAATACAGCACGAAGAGTAACGCAGAAGCATAAAGATCCAAACCAAGGAACAGTAAAACCCCAACCAGAACGATGACCACAATAATTTTAGGCAATCAATTGAACGGGCAAAGCCCAAGGCAGAATTCATCCATTTATAATCAACATACAGATCAAGCATAAGTTCCTAATGCAATCTACTCTACAAATTGAACGAGCGTACCGTTGCCTTATTGCCC
>JASDQU010373282.1:47189-58226 GCA_032191745.1 Picea mariana | reverse complement strand
TGGTATCAGTGCCTGAAAAAAACTCGAAGTTGTATTCTGTGTGTTAGGAACAGTTGAAATAATGCCGCCAAGGATATGCGTAGATCCACCTATAGTAAATCGTGCTGTAGGAAGAGAAGTGAGAGAACTTCACGCAAGGTTGGAAGCGATGGAAGCAATGAAAAGGAGAACATCTTCCACTGGAGACGTTAGTGATGCAGAGAGTGAAGAAATAGAAGTTGAAGAAGCTACAGGGGAAGATGCGGGCGACAAACACTTCTTGAAAGCTGTTATGAAGTTGGGAGCCAGAGCAAAGATAGACGTCCCAATGTATGAAGGTAACTTGGATGCCGAGGAGCTACTGGATTGGATAAGGTCCATGGACAAGTATTTCGACTATGAAGATGTTGATGGAGGAAAGAAGTTGAGACATGCTGTCACCAGATTAAAGGGACATGCAACACTGTGGTGGGACAAACTGCAGGCAGAGAGGAGGAGCAAAGGAAAACAGAAGATAAAGAATTGGGATAGAATGGTGGCCAAATCGAAGGCAAAATTCATACCTAAGGATTACCAGATAAATCTGTTTAGGAAGTTGTAGAACCTGAGACAGAGGAGTATGACAGTGAAAGAGTACACAGAAGAATTTTATAGGCTGAATATTCAGACTGGACAAAGGGAGAAGGATGATGAAAATGTTGCCAGGTATATAAATGGCTTGAGGTATGAAATCCAGGATGAGATTAGCATGATGACCGTAAGGACAGTGGAAGATGCTTATCAAATTGCATTGAAGGCAAAATAAAAGTTGGCCAGGAACCAGAGTCAGCGAAATAGAAGTAGAGGCTTAAATAGAGGTAAGGGGATTGTCTATGATAAGGCACCGAAAAATAAGGATGAGAATGAGAAATCATATGGTCACTTTGAAAGGGGAGAAAGTTTCCAAAGAAGACCGTTTGGTGGGAGAAATTCTTTTCCTCGAGGAAGAGGAAGAGGTAGAGGAGGTGGAGTTAAATGTTATGCCTGTGGAAAGACATGACACATGTCTTGGGAATGCCCTGAGAGGAAGAAAGAAGGAGGAGGAGAAGCACACATTTCTGAAGCTCAGAAGAATGTGGAAGTACAAGCAGCAGAAGGAGGACAAAACCTTATGATGAGGAAAGTTCTTCTAAAGCCAGAGAAAGAAATAGAGGATTCGGTTCAGCGAACGAGGTTGTTCAGGACTGCTTGTAAAACAAAGGACAAAGTTTGCAAGATGATTATAGACAATGGGAGTACTGATAATTTAGTATCTACAGAAATGGTGGAGAAGCTGGAGCTGGAGACAACTGCACACCCAAGCCCGTATAAAGTATCGTGGTTGCAGAAAGGACATCAAGTAATGGTAAGTCAACAATGTAAGGTTGAATTCAAAATGGAGGTTATAAAGATGAGATTCTGTGTGATGTAATTCCCATGGATGTTTGTCATATTTTGTTGGGGAGACCATGGTAGTTTGATAGGAATGTCATTCATGATGGGAGGAAGAATACTTATACTTTGAAAAAAAATGGTAGAACCCACATGTTACTAATAGAAGAGAAGAAAGAAAAGGAAGAAGCCAACACAAGAATACTTCTCATGAGTGGGAAGGAACTCTTGAAAGAAATCAAGAAAGATCAAGAAATGCAATTTGTTGTAGTGAGGAAGCCAAGAGTTATCCTTACCAATACTTCCATGAATGATTTACCTGAAGAAATCCAAGAATTGTTAGAGAATTTTGCTGACATAGTAGTGGATGAGTTGCCTCACTCATTTCCACCCATTAGGAGTATCAACCACCATATTGACTTGATTCCAGGAGCCAGTTTACTAAACAAAGTAGCGTATAGGTTGACACCTCGAGAGAATGAAGAGGTTAAGAATCAAGTTCAGGAGTTGCTGGATAAAGGTTTAGTCAGGGAAAGTCTAAGCCCATGCGCAGTGCCAACTATATTAAGTCCAAAGAAGGATGGAGGATGGAGAATGTGTACAGATTCCAGAGCCATCGATAAGATTACCATCAGGTATAGGTTCCCTTTACCTAGGATGGATGATTTGATGGATTGTTTGAATGGAGCAAGCTATTTTTCAAAAATAGACTTGAAGAGTGGATTTCTTCAGATAAGAATGAGAGAGGGAGATGAATGGAAGACAACATTCAAGACAAATGAAGGTTGGTTTGAATGGCTAGTCATGCCATTTGGATTGACAAATGCTCCAAGTACATTTATGAGGTTGATGAATGAGGTATTGAAAGACTTCATAGGTAAATTTGTCATTGTATATCTGGATGATATATTAGTTTTCAGAAAAACAGAGGAAGAACATTTAAAGCACTTGACATTAGTGATGAGGAGATTGCAGCAAGAAAAGTTGTTAATAAACTTGAAGAAAAGTTCTTTTCTGAAGACATAACTCATATATTTGGGTTTTGTGATTTCTTCAAATGAATTGAAGATGGATCCAGAGAAGGTGAGAGCAATCAAAGAATGGCCGTAACCAAGGAACATATTTGAGGTGAGAAGTTTCCATGGGTTAGCAAGTTTTTATAGAAAGTTTATTATAAATTTTAGTGGTATATGTGCACCCATAATGGACACTGTGAAAAAGAAACATAAGTCTTTTAATTGGACAGAGGACGCTGAGAAAAGCTTCAGAGTGTTGAAAAAGAAGATAACAGAACAACCAATTCTGGTTTTACCAGATTTTGGAAAAACATTTCAGGTGAGGTGTGATGCAAGTGGAATAGCCATTGGAGCAGTTTTGAGTCAAGATAATAGGCCAGTTGCTTATTTTAGTGAAAAGTTGAATGACGCTAATGAGAAATATTCTACGTATGACAAGGAGTTTTATGCAGGGATTCAAGCTTTGAAGAAATGGAGACATTATTTAATTCCAAAAGAGTTTGTCTTGTATAGTGATAATCAAGCTTTGCAATTTATTACTAGGCAAGAGAAGTTGAATCAGAGGCATGCTAAGTGGGTAGAATTCATGCAGAATTTTACTTTTGTCATTAAACATATTTCTGGAAGTGCTAATAAAGTTGCAGATGCTTTGAGCAGGAGGAGTTTGGTTACTTAAGGAAATGTATCAGGAAGATCCATATTTTAAGGAGGCTTATGAAGCATATGAAAATCCTTTGTTGAGGGATAACAATTTATGGGCAGAATATTTAATACAGGATGGATTATTGTTCAGAGGAAGCCAATTGTGCATACCAAGATGTTCAATGAGAGATAATTTATTGAAAGAAAAACATAGTGGAGGTCTAGCCGGACATTTTGGTCATGACAAAACATTTGCACAGCTGAGTAGTTTGTATTATTGGCCAGGTATGAGGGTGGATGTGAAGAAATTTGTAGACCGATGTAAGATTTGTCAACATGCAAAAGGGAAGAGACAAAATACTGGTTTGTATCAGCCATTGCCTATTCCAGAAAGGCTTTGGGATGCAATTAGTATGGATTTTGTATTGGGATTACCTAGAACCCAGAAGGGGAGTGATTCCATATTCGTTGTGGTCGATAGATTCTCTAAGATGGCACATTTCATATCATGCCAGAAAACAAATGATGCTACACACATAGCCAATTTGTTTTTCAGAGAAGTTGTGAGATTACATGGATTGCCCAGAAGTATAGTCTCGGACAGGGACACTAAGTTTGTAGGACACTTTTGGAGGACTCTATGAAAGAGACTGGGAACTAATTTATCTTTTAGTTCAACATATCACCCTCAGATAGACAAACAGACTGAAGTGGTGAGAAGGAGTTTGGGAAATTTGTTAAGGAGTTTAGTCACTGAACAAGGTCGTTAGTGGGATCAGATTCTGGCACAGGCAGAATTTGCATTTAACAATTCAGTTAATAGGAGCACTGGAAAAAGTCCATTTGAGATAATATATGGAAGACAACCAAGAGGAGTTGCAGAATTGAGAGAATTGAATCAAGATGAATTCAGGAGCGCTGGAGCAAAAGATTTTGCTACAGAAATGCAAAGACTTCATGATCAAGTTAGGAGGCAGATACAGGATAGTAATCGAAAGTATAAGGACAGAGTTGATCAGAAAAGAAGGGAAGTTCAATTTGAAGTGGGAGATGAAGTTTTAGCTCATTTGAGAAAGGAAAGGTTTCCAAGAGGAACATATAATAAGTTGAAGATGAAGAAGATAGGACCATGCAAGATCCTTAGAAAATTTGCAGCAAATGCTTATGAGATTGAGTTGCTAGACAATGTTGGGATATCACCGATATTCAACGTTGCAAACCTGTATCCTTATAACAGAGATGACGCAGTTGAATTAGATGATCAGTAAGAGATTTAGTGGGAAGAACATATGCCCACAGTAGAAAAACCTCAGATGGAGAAAATTTTGGAACAGAGAGTTGGAAGGAAAACCAGAAGAAAGATGCACCCTGAATATTTAGTGAAGTGGAAGGATCACTTAGTGGAAGATTCAAGTTGGGTAACTGAACCTGATATTTTGAAGTATGGCAAAACAGTACAAGAGCTCATGGACAAGAGTCCATGAATATTTTGGCTAGAGGAGTATGATGCAGGAGCATTGCTATCAAATCAAGAAAAGAGGAGGTGGAAGCGAACTCGACACTTCATGCATTGAAAGACCAAACCGACTCTTAACCAGCTTGGTAGCAGTGTGGAGATTTTTTGAATTTCTCGTTTATTAAATTAGTTGTATGTAAAGTCGGGCCACCGTTTGAAATGACGGAGCGATTGTAAATCCTTACACGAATATTTTCCCTTATTAGTCATTAGGTTGCATTTAATTAAGTTGAGTAGGTAACCGCTAGAGTAGAAGGTGATAGAACTTAGATAGAAGGAAGAAGAGCGAGGAAGCTCTGGGTCCTTAGATAAGTTTTCTAATTGTAATGACTGTAAGAGATAGAGGTGTAATCATGTTTTTTCTAGAATGAATAGAACAGAGGAAGTTGATCCAATTGTACAATGTTGATACTGTTTACAAGTTTACTGTTGTTATGAATTTTGTGGATGTATGATGTTCATGGTGAATGGATGAATTTATGAACAATTGAATAAGTATCAATTGTTTCTCTTCTGTAAGTTATGCAAGGAGTGCATATTGAACGCAAGGAGTGCGTGCGAGAGAGTCTTGTTCGACTCGAAGCTCAGAAGAGATAGCATGGAACTTTTGTATGCAGAGTGTGCATATTAAATGTAAGGAGTGCGTAGGCGAAGTCTTTGACTTGGAGAAATAAATCGGGTTTTTCTCGCAAGAAAGTGCAGAGGTCGGTTGCAAGGAGTGCACAGGACTAGAAATCAACTAACTGTCAAAGAAATCTTTCAGAAGAAGAATTTGCTAAGGTTGGGCAAGGTGAAGGGTGAAGATCTATCCAAGAGGAGCCAAACTATTTCAAACCGTTGGATTTAGGAAAAGTGCATGAACTTTAAAATCTGTGTATACATAGGAGGAGAGATCACCGAAGACCCGAAGGAGATCTGAACCGTCTAATCCAGAAGGATACGTGGCGATAGATTATGAACTCCGGAGAAATCACTTCGAGATTTTCAGATTAAGACTTGAAACTCTCAAAGCCTGGAGAGCTGGAGGGCTGAAATAAACGTCGACCGTTGGATAGTCCGAAGTAAATTATAGCCGTCCAATTCAGGAGGACACGCGGCAAGAATCCATGCATTTCAGAGGAAAGCAAAGGTTGAAAGTCAAAACTCCCAAAGTCCGAACCACGAAATAAATCACAATCGTTGATTTAGAAGGGTTAAATCTGTTTCGTAGATTTGGAAAGGATAGATTTGAGCCATCCGTTCAGAAGCACCGTCGAGATTGTGAGATCAACGGTTACGAAGGATTGCGGGGATGGAAAGTGCTCGGAATTTAAAAACTTGAGAGTGGGCCGCAATAGAAACTATGGTATTGCAAATTGGACACGTGGCGTTTGGTGGTGAATTGCGGGGAGAAAAGTGGATTGATCCCAAACCACTTTCGACCGTGCCCGCAATTGTGTGTGGACATAACCCGAGGTCATATGCGGGAAGGAGCTAACGAAGGAGGAGCTAGCGTCTGAACACTAATCACCCAGTATTGAGCTGTGTTGTCCTTATTTTGCATGCATTGTCTTATACTGCTAAAACATATAATAAACTGGAACACATGCAAAAGTCACCAAGCATCATCACACAGTAACTCAAACGCAGTCAGAAACCCCTAGAGTATCAGATTCAGTAGCCAAAACCGTAGTTYAGCAGTAGATATCCAAATCAACTGGATCACGGATATTTCAATGGTATCAGAGCTTTAGTCCTACCAGCCTGTGACTAAAGTCGATGAGTTTAGCGGGTGACCTAGAGGGCCATGAACATGTGAGTGACGAATACGGATTTTCCTCCTCTCCCCCCCGGTTCTGAGGAAGAGGAAGGGCCACACAGGGAAGCTGAGAGAATGGCAGAGCGTGAGGTAGAGAGGATGTGTGGAGACAGATATGAGAGGCCAGAGGGCAGTGGTAAGGCACCCATGGAGCCAGAGGCAACCTTCATGCAGGTACTCAACAATATGGTAGTTAGTCAGCAGATCGTGGCACAGTCTTTGGTACAGTTGGCTGATAGATTAGCTATAGTGGACACCCCGGGCACACCAACCCCACATGCAGCACAGGGGAACTAGGGGGCATGCAGTAGACCCCAGACACCTACTCGCACATACACATCTTCGAGTAGGATTCCCAGACCATGGTTCCCTAGTTTTCAGAGGGCACCAACAACAGCAACACAACAGCCGTTAGCACAGAGGTTGCCCACTCAGGGGGAAGACATTGAAGAGTACATGAGGGAGTATGTAGCATTGGGCCGTGACTTCCATCATGACATGACACTAGTCGAGTACTGTGGACTTAGGGTCAGGAACCATCCCAGAGAACCTTAGAGAGGAGGACAGCAACATCAACAGGGGCATATCATGGATATTATCTGGAAAGTTGGTAAACCCACCATACCTTCTTTTGACGGATCATCCAAATGCACTACCAGAGCTTGGGTACACAAGCTAGACATGTACTACAAGCTCAACCAGATGACCGAGACAGAGGCTAGTGACTGTTGCGAATTTGAGGGACAGTTGGATGGACAGGATGATAGCACAAGTCCTTCATCTTCCCCATCAGGCAATGTTGAGGATTCAACACTTCAGCATAGTGGTGACACTTGTGAGGATTCATATGTGTTGGCACTTAAAAATGATGAGATTAGGAGGTTGGACGACCTACCTATGGGTGTAGACATGGCTTCCAGAAAATCATGTATGGAGGATGATGAGAGAGCCACATTTTTCATCTTCTCAGTCACCTATGCTAGCCACGACACATGAGGATATCGGTGGCATTCCTGATATGGTAGAGGAGCCTTTTGTGGGGATTGTACACAAGGGACATATGGATCTGCAGATCCAGGAGGAGAGGTATGGCTTGGAGATAGTTGACCTTACACATACATATCAGTATGAGGAGAGAGTCACCACTCTTGGAGATTCCATATATGGACTAGGTTGTGGAGACCGACAACTTGTTGGGACACTTACTCCCAGGATCGATCTATAGTGATGAGGATGCACTCCTTATTGGACGGGATGACCATAGCACGTGTCTGGACACATCTGTATGGGATCCAGGCACATATGATATTAGTAGGGTGAGTGCACAGGAGGATACAACTGCCCATACAGGATACCATGCGACTCAGATGGGGGTCGCAGTTGGTGATGACGTGCAGTGGCATACAGGAGGACTTAGTAGCACATGGGAAAGAGGGCAGTTCAGTACCTTATTTTTTGAGGAGTGTGTTGTTGAGGATTCCATTAGAGACACTAGCAGTGAGAGGCATGAGGTAGCACCTCAACAGGGTTGTGATCAAGAGTCACGACACTTGACAGGACAGTTGAAAGTCAGTGAGGACATGATCATGGCAACCACTATATGCATTGATGATACACACGCATTGGTGGCCGATTATTGTTGGAGGGCCTCGATGGCATAGGATAGTTCAAATAGGGAACTAACCATTGATGACTTCCATACACTCATGGAGAGAGTGACTGTGATGAGGGCCGACTATTAGCAGTTATTGATGGATAGAGATTACCTATTGGAGGTTGGCGAGAGGTATCACAGGGAACTGAGGGAGTAGGAAGTTGAAGTGGACCGACTCATCATGAGTTGGTGAGCACATGAGGATTCTTGGAAGGCACACAGACAACCCTTCAAGAATCAGAGGCCAGATTAGAGGAGCTCCTTGAGGAGACTAGTCAGAGATCCACTATATCTATCTCAGTAGAGAGTCAGATATATCCTTCAGTTACATTGTTAGAGGATATTGGTGGTTTGGCAGAGGAGTACCAGTGGATGAAGGAGCATGAGGAGATGTACTTAGTAGAGCATGGAGATTCCTCTCCCTTACAATGGTTTACAGATGTTGAAATATATAACTGCAAAGTGTATTCTAATTATTATTGATATATTATTCATTAGATCAATCCCCATTGCGGATTGATCATGTCGGCTATTGTAAAGGACCAAATCCCCTTTTGCGGATTGGTCAAAATATAATTGTAATAGGCAGAAGAAGAAGTCGGCCCCAGAATATATTAAAGAGGCCCCAGAATATACTAAAGGTGGTTATAACCACCCAGATTGAGAAGTCAGCCCTGCCAGTGAAGAGACACTTCCACACGTGCCAGAATTGTATAAATAAGGAGCCTAGCGCCTCATTTAGACACACACTCACTTGTTCTTGGCATTGTATTGGCTATCTATAATAATGAAGTTTTGTTGGGTTTTCTCCCCCATGAGGGTTTCCTAGGATAAATGATGTGTCTCTTGTGATTATGTATTTCTCAGTGATCCTATCTTATGCTATTGTTATCTATTGAAATGCAAAGAACTCTAATAATAGCTTAAACATTAACAGGGTATCAGAGCTAAGATGAAGAGAGCATCTTTCACAAGAGAAAGTGAAAAACGTCACTGTTGCCGTACATGCAAATTAGGGCTTTTTGTTGGTGAAGTATTTCAGCCCTAAAACCATCTAGAAAAGTGCGCCCTTCCTCAATGATCACTTTGGCATCCTCAGCGCAACTTTTCAGTGGCTAGATCTCCTGGAAAGTGAAACCCTAGTTTTCACAAAGTACCAGAAAACCAGAGTACCAGAAGTACCAGAGTACTAGAAGTATCAGAAAACGAGAAGCACCAGTCCAGAAATCCGCAAATCAAGTTTGAGGGGTGAAAGTTGGATTTTCAGAAATTTGACTGCACCAGCTTACTCGCCTTAGCTCAACGCATCTATCCCCTGGATCAGAATTTCAAAATTTGAAGTTTGAAAAATTAGGGTTTTCTCATAAAACCCTAAGTTGCAGTTGCAGTTGCAGTCTCAGAACCAGTTACAGTATCAATTGCAGTTGCAGTACCAGTTGAAGTATCAGCCGTAGTACCAGTTGTAGTTACCCTTGAAATTTCAAGAGTTGAAAATAACACCGCTGCTGCTAGATGGTGCTACTACCTGCAAATGCTATCAGAGGTATGTACTCACATATGTTTAAATGGTTAAACTTTAAAGAGTATTTGCAGGAGAAGGGATCTCTTGCCATAGATCCAGAAGGATCTCAAGATCCAACACATTCAGAAGAATAATGCAACTCAGGTTTGATTATTATGATATGCATCTATTTGTTATGACATTATTTTGATCAGTGTTGGATGTTGAAGCTATGATCAAATTATTAGATGGATTAAAGTAGAGATCATAGAGTTTATTCTCTAACCTTCTGTCAAGAGAGCATATTGTCCTAGTACAAAAGACAGGTTGAAGAAAACACTTGTAATCTTGAGTAAAGGAGACTTGGAAGGAAAGTAGCAGCACACTCAAGGACAAGACTCCAGGTTCTAGGAGAAATCTCTTGTGTTAGTTCCAGGTTGCCCTGGAGGAATGTTTGATCACAACACTATGAGAATGTTGACCTCATTTTGTATTGTATTCCTTACCTTTAATCTTTGCTTCAGACAAGTTACAAGTGATAGCTCTAAAGGAGCTACTATGATGATTGTGTTAGAATATAGAAGATTGTGCTCGTTTTACCATTGACGATACCCTCGTCACCCAAACACTGGCTGAAGCCACCCTCCGAGCACCTTGACCTTGACCGAGAAGAGAATCCTGGTAGCAATTCAATAGCCAAGAGAGGCTAATGCACCAAGTAAGAATAGAAACTAAGCTGAATAGATGATCCCACCCAGAAGCTAGCGCTCACTTTTCCAGCTCTCCTAGAAACTTGTGCACCAAAACTGCCACTGCCTGCAACTGCCTGCGCAGATTTGACTCTCTCTGCAACTGCTGAGATGATGAATAATGAGAACCGGCGCCCTGTATTTATAGTGAACTGGGCAGGCTAACTGGGGCTGACTTCTCCTTCTGGGTATCAATAAATTCATTTTAAATGTATTTATCTAGCCGACAACTTGTCTAGGGTTTCCTTCAATTCTTAGCTTCCTTCCGGAGGATTCTAGTCTCGTTATAGGTCATAATAGAGGTTCATACCTCCCGAAGCTACCATAATATTAACACTCCCTCCTAGCTAGGGAGGTATGGTCTTGAGCACAACAGACCATTCAACTGGTAGCAATACGAGCATCGTCATTATTATCCAACTGGATAATCTCCTATGACAACTGGTACAATATCAATTGATAGAACACACCTGTGTCTATTAAGGTAGTACGCAACTACTTAAACCGTGACACATAGTCACAAACAGTGGAATAAATCCACCACAGTAGTATATTTCTACTGTCTAGAGACAAGCAGTCTCCGGGCCATTCTTTCACTCACATTTGTGAGTTCTGAAAGAATATCTGCCTCACGAACAGTGGAACATATCCACCACAGTAGTTTACATCTACTGTCATATATTCTTCATAACAAACATCTGATAGCAACCTGCATAGAAACAATGTTATGATAAAAACTGAATCATCTGGGCCAATCTTTCACTCACGTCTG
>JASDQU010373282.1:25273-42001 GCA_032191745.1 Picea mariana | reverse complement strand
AGCCTTCTTTATTTATACAAGTTCTGGCATGTGTGAAGTGTCTTTTCACTGGCAGGGCCGACTTCTCAATCTGGGTGGGTAAACCCACCTTTATTATGTTTCTGGGTCTTCTTATTAACTGTTGGGGCCGACTTCTTATTTTGCCTATTATAATTGTCTGTTGACCAATCCGTAAAAGGGGATTTGGTCCTATTACAATATCCGACATGATCAATCCACAATGGGGATTGATCCTATAAATAAAATATCAATAATAATAAGAATACTCTTAGCAGTTACATTATTTCAACAACATAGAGTTTGGGAGATATTGAGGGGTTTTATTGGGCCCGACTGACATCGTTCATCATCAGGATCCATTCCGCACAGCGTGGCCTTGGTTCCGTTGCATTCCGATGATTTCCGTAATTTTGATTTATTATGGGTCATATCTTAATTAAATTCACTAAGAAGTCCATAATGGGCATATTACTTGGAGAAACCTCTTAGTGTAATAGCTCATAGGAATCGGGAGGAAGAGCATCACAGGATAAGATGATGAGAAGTGATTTTCAGTGGCCGGAAAAGTCATCAAGATGGATAAATCACTTTTTAGAGGTAAAATGGTTAATTAATTAATTAATTAATTAAGTGATTTAATGAAGGAATAATAAAATAAAGTAAAAGTCACTTGGAGGGAAAAGGTCAACAACGAATTAGAATTTTGGGAAGCTATAAAGGAAGGGTAAAGCAACCTAATTCATTATTATGTTATGATTTGATGTTGAGATATTTGCAAAGGAGGAAATTGACACCCTTGTTGTTTTGTGGATTTCTGGAGGAATCCACCACCATTGATCGGTTTCGGTGTTGAGAGACAACCCCTAGTCTATCGGAGATACCATCCAGGTATTTCACCGTGCATTACAGTGTTCAGTTCAGTGATTGCGCAACTCAGCCAGTGAGGGTGTAATATCCTTGATCCCGCTGATCAAGATATTTGCTACTGATCTAATGTTCTGTCTTGCAGATCTGATACACTGGGGGGTTTCTGGATACGTTTCAGTTGTATGTTTGAGATCTTGATAGTTATTGCATGTGCATGTGGGTTATTGCATGTGCATGTTGGTTATTGCATGTGCATGTTGCGTATTTATGGTTTAAATAGCATATAAGGATGCATGCGGAAGTAAAGAACATCAATTGCTCAATAACATGTATTATACGATTCAAGCATGGAAATACAATAGCATACTGGAAATATAGAATATAATTGTCAGCTAGATCTCGTGGATCGTCACTGGAATACAAGCAAATAACATCAAAATACCCGTGATCAGAAGTTGATAGTAGATCTGATGCATGCACGGATAGATCGGCAAAAATATGCGATTCCGTAGAAGTACGGTAACCGCTACCAGCTGGAAAACTCATCCGGAAGAATAGACCGTCGGAATGCGCCGAAAACTGCTCCAATAGAAGCGCCCTGGCCTCTAGACTGAAATGGATGAGTGTCGGATCTCGCATCTGGTCTCTGAGGCACTGGATCTGGACCCTTGGGGGGTTTGTGCGCCTCCTGGGACACTGGATGTACCCCAAAGGATTCCATCAACGAAATCTACTGCTATAGGGCTCAAAATGATCGTCTCGTCAAATGCGGAACTGGGTCGGAAGGATTTGCCCGGATCTGCTCTGATACTCTGCATGCAACCCCCAACTCTCTGTTTGGAAGAGCTGTGCCCTAAATGGCCGGATGGTGCGCTTTGAATGATTCCACCGTCGGAATCTGATGGGAAGTAGCTCAATCTAAGCGCCCTGGCTGAATCTCAACTGGGTCGGACGGAAAATGTAATCAAAGCTCTGTCCTCGTGCAGCTCCTCAAACCCTAAATTTGACTTGCGCCCTCACTGGATGAGCTGCGCACACTGTACTGGATTCTCCTGAATAGCTCGGTGAAATACCTGACTGGTATCTCCGATGGGCTAGGGTGTGTCTCTCAACACCGAAACCGATCAATGGTGGTGGTTTCCTCCATAAATCCACAAAACAGCAAGGTCGACTCTCTTCCTCCTCTGGGAACTCTCAACATCAAATCCTAACAATGCATAATGAATTAGGTTGCTTTACCCTTCCTTTATAGCTTCTCGAAACCCTAATTCGTTGTTGACCTTTTCCCTCCAAGTGACTTTCACTTTATTTTATTATTCATTGATTAAATCACTTAATTAATTAATTAATTAATTAACCATTTTACTTCTAAAATGTGATTTATCCATCTTGATGGCTTCTCCGGCCACTGAAAGTCACTTCTCATCATCTTATCCTGTAATGCTCTTCCTCCCGATTCTGATGAGCTATTACACTAAGAGGTTTCTCCAAGTAATATGCCCATTATGACCTTCTTAGTGAATTTAATTAAGATATGACCCATAATAACTCAAAATTACGGAAATCGTCAGAATGCAACGGAACCAAAGCCTACTGTGCGGAATGGATCCTGATGATGAATGATGCAAGTCGGGCCCAATAAAACCCCTCAATATCTCTCGAACTCTCTGTCACCCCTATCTGGCTACTCTGGTAGGCATAACACTCTGTAATGTTATAATGTCCCAAAATGGGGACATTACAGAGGGTGCAAATGTTTGAGAGAGGGTTTGTGCGGCCGCTTGTGACAATTCAGATTTGGCCGATTCCTTCCGACCCATTAGAGAGCTAGCTAGGGTGCACCTATTGAGCCATCTGTCGTCATTTTTTGACGGTGGAATCTTTCGGAAAGCGTAAAACAATCATTTAGGGCCCAACTCCAGAGGAATCACATTTGGGGTTCCATGAGACATTCCAAGACAGATCTGAGGAATCCCTTCCGACCCATTACATAGGAGACTAGGACGATCGTTTTGAGCTATACATCGTCATATTTCACCGGTGGGATCACTAGGGCGCACTCATTGAGCCGAGGAGGTGTGCAAACCCCCATGGGGTGAGATCCGAAGCTTCAGAGATCGAATCTTCAGTTCAACAGTCATCGGGATCAGTCTAGAGGCTAGGGCACATCTTCTGAGACAGTTTCCAGCTCATTCCGACGGGTATCGCCATCAGGGCGAGTTTTCCGGATTCTACAACAGTTATCGTGAGCTGCCAGTTTCTTATCTATTATTTTGTATTCCAGTGACGATCCATGAGATTTAACTGTCGATTATCATATCTACTTCCAGTTATTATTGTATTTACTGCTTTTCCAACATTATATATATATATATCAGTGAGCTGTGTTGTCCTTATTTCGCATGCATTGTCTTATACTACTAAAACATATAATAAACTGGAACACACATGCAAAAGTCACCGAGCATCATCACACAGTAACTCAAACGCAGTCAGAAACCCCTAGAGTATCAAATTCAGTAGCCAAAACCGTAGTTCAACAGTAGATATCCAGATCAGCTAGATCAGGGATATTTCACCTGAAAGGTACAATTGACTATGGATTCAGATATATTTCGGATCGCGAGATAAGCCTGCAAGTCTATACTGATTTAGATTGGGCCGGTAGTGTCGCAGACCAAAAGAGTACATCTGGATGTTGCTTGAGTTTGGGATCAATTATGATCTCATGGTTTAGTAGGAAGCAGACTAGTGTGGCGCTCAATACGGCTGAGGCAGAGTATATAGCAGCGTGTTCAGCTAGCAGTGAAGTAGTGTGGCTTCGAAAGTTGCTTGCAGGATTGTTTGATCTTGAGTTAGAGGTGACTTGTATCTGGTGTGACAACCAGAGTTGTGTGAAGTTCTCAGAGAACCCGGTGTTTCATGACAAGTCCAAGCATATCGAGATCAAGTACCTTTATATCAAAGATATGGTGCAGAAGGAAGCAGTGAAGCTCCAGTATGTCCCTACAGATGAGTAGATAACAGACGTGTTGACCAAGCCTCCGTTAAGGGTGAAGTTTATGTACTTCAGGGACAAGCTTAATGTGGTCCAGAAGGACTTCCATAGTAAGAGAGAGTGATGAGTTACAGATGCGATTCCAGGGCAACAACATCAGAGTGTGGCAGCAACAACAGGAAGTCATTCACGGGCACATTACTGACTGTGGCACCAGTCAGCATGACTTCGCACAAGGTCAACAGGTGCCGAACCTTAGGGGCTGGTGAGTTTCCCTACTTTTCAAGCTGGAGGGCCATCCCGTGTGGTTGGAGGTGTTTCCTAGCCTTAGGCTAGATGTGTAGTGTGTGCGCACTACATCGCCTAATCCTTGTGATTAGATGCTTGGTCATTGTGGACCGGTTTCCTAGTGTGCCAACCAGAAGGACTAGTCTTAGGGCTAGATGCCAAATTTTGTGTGAGTTGGTGAGTTTACTAGTTCTGTATGAACTTGATGCCAGATTTTGTGTGAGTTGGCGAGTTTACTAGTTCTGTATGAACTAGATGCCATATTCTGTGTGTGCTGGCGAGTTTCCTAGTTCTGTGTGAACTAGCTGAAGCCCCGTGATGACATAAAGCCCAAAAGGATTATGAGACCTTGTATTCATGACGTGGTTACAAAATTTCTTCAATATAGATTTGGGAAGTCAACAAGTCAAAGGTCAAGTGTTCAAAAGTGCAGAAGCAATTGTGACGATCGTTCCAGAAGAATACCTTCCTTGCTAAGAGGGAGTGTTGAAGTTTGAGTAGATTCGGAAGATATTCTTATTGTATTTGTATTGTATTAGACCAAGTCAAAACCCTAAAGAATAATATTATGTTGTATTTGTAAAGTCGGCCTTATTGTGCCTTTGTAAAAGTAAAATGTAAATTAGAAAGTGTCATTTGTACAAGTCGGCCCTAACCTAATTAAAGGGTGACTTATCCACTATTTATATGAGGCTATGTGCCTCACTTGGAGAATACACACAACACAAGTTCTCTCTCAAGGAAAAGAGCGCAAGTCTTAGAAGGAGACACAGCTATAGAGTAGGGTTGTTTCGTGGAGGGTTTTGGTTATCTTTTGGAGGTCTATCTTGGTCTAGTGGTGCGCTACCCTATTCTGGTTAGGGTTTCTGGTCTATCTTTTGGTTATCTTCTGTTTCGTGTGATCTCTCTTGGAGAGAGACATTGTACTTGTTGACCAATCTATATTGAAGAAGTTTTGCTGGGTTTTCTCCCCCAAGAGGGTTTCCTAGGATAAATCTTGTGTATACTGTGGATGTCTTTCTTTTAGTGATCCTTATGCATGCAGTTATTCTTCTAATAGTTAAAAGTTAAGGAATACAGAATATACTTACCTGCTTAAGCGAATTTTTAACATAAAGGAGCCTTCTTCACTATCAATCATTGATATCTTGTATCATTTCAATTATAAAATGTATATTTTTTTTCCTTTGACAATTATCGGTTTGTGCCTATTTCTATGGACGTTTTGATAATGTACTGTTATGTTCATTACATATTTATAGCATCCCTAAGAGGTTATGATGGTTTAACCATTTATCTCTTAGATATTACATTTGCATTTTACATTTGGGCGCACATCATAACATTAACATTGGCATTATGAACATCTATATTTATTTGTTGACATTATCCCAACATAACAAAGTCTTTTGATCAGATGCTTGTACATGGAAGATATTAATCTACAAGATAGATGATTGTGACCTTCTAAATGCGGTTGCAATATATGGTCATCCATGGTTTGCAATGGCTGCGAATGCACTGGGACATATGTGCTTTACTGGCATGATTGGTCATGGATAAGATGTTTGATGTCTACCTTTTTTATTTATATGATAAACAATTGTTTGGCTGCTGCATGAAATGCTTCTTTGAAACATATTATTATTGTGAATAATCAAAACCTCTGGTACGTGTTCTTTTTTTTTACATGTCTAAATTGCAACAGGGTTGCTTGAAACATTTCTCCTCTTGATCTGTGGTTGACATTTTGTTTATATCTAATGGTTAACCTAACCTAAAATTTATAGATAGGGGAAATATGGCATATCTGAGTACATTTAAATATTAGCATATAATTTTTTGGATGTTGTTTGAAACTTCAGCTTGTAAATTTTTGTTTTATTCTAATCGCAGTTGTAAATTACTCTGTTCAGTTATGCAGAATGGACACTCTACTCTATATGTTGGTGTATCCTCAACGGCCTCTTCTGACAACAAAGACAATTGAACTGGTAAGTATGGCATTAATCTCATCATCTTTGGATGTTCCTTTCAAAGTTGAAGTTTCTTGGGGGGCCATGCCCATAACTAAATCAATAGATAAAATTCCTTGACTAGTTAAAGGGTTGCCTCCTCAAAGAAGAGAGAAGTCTTCAAGCTTTCATATCCATTGTCTTTGTTTTTGAGATTTTCTCTCTTAGACTTAGAAATAGATGAAAGGTAATCCTGTTTATCATTTCCAGGTTCAATATGACAAACTTGGAGCCGGTCAGAATGCAACAGTGGCTGTGATGAGTTATAGTGGCTATGATATTGAGGATGCCATTGTGATGAACAAGTCTTCTCTTGATCGTGGATTTGGGCGTTGCATTGTGATGAAAAAGTATGAAGCAAGCTTATTCTGTACTCTACATTTGGGATTTTATCTTTTATTTTTTAAATTTTTTTCCCATAAGGATTCAATCAACAACTTCCTTTTCATCAGAATCTGAGCTGCTATCTTTAAACTGTTGCTTAATCTCAGTAATTTATCCTGATAGAAAAGTTATGTTGGTCACTGATAGAGCATTATTTAAATATCTAGATAGCTCGGAGGGTGTTTCTTGTAGGGAACTACTAAATACTAAATATTAGATACATGTATTACTGTGAAGATTTAGATAATGATGATTGTTATAGCCGCACATAAGAAAAACTCTTTTAAAGAGATAATTAGCTCTATGCAAAATGTTCTAAACGATACTTGAATAAAATACAGAAGAAATAATGTAGGCCTACTTGAGTCAAGAAGATTGACACAGACACATGTGCAACAGGCCAACATGACATGGTCACACAATAAATTCTACATAAGGTAGTCTATGATAGATTAGCAGGTCGACCTTAAAAAGGACTGCTTGACCAGTATAGAGGGGTCATTTTTTCAGATCATGACATGCATTTACATTTCAGATTCACTTCTTCATTTGTAGAGAAATTAAAAAATAGTTATGGTCCTAATCTAGCCATAACTCTGTATAATATGGTATGTCATATAACCTATTATTTTGGGATATTGTGAGAGATATATGCACTGGAGTAGGCACACTATATCTCCTATACTAAAAGATGCAACTCTCTGTATCGTATTAATGTAATTTTCCATCACTGTACTTTTAATTTTGAAATAGAATGTATAATTGAATTTATTATTCTCCTATCTAAGAAGAATATTTTTTTTTTCATAATGGCATAATCATAAACCCTAGTTTGGGTTTATAAGTGGTGATCCTAAGTTATATTGGCCCTAAATTGATATTGATTGTTAATTATTATGCCACATTGTGATAGAAATATGTTTATGATTTTTACCATCTTCAAGTGGTCCAAATATTTACTCTTAATTATTATTTTGTGCTCGGATAGAATTCCTTTCAGTTGATTAGTACCTTCAGTGTTTAACAACATTTGTTATTTATAGGTTGTCTTTTCATAAAATAACCTTTGACTTGGTTACCACCTTCAAGTTATCAAGAGCATTCACTACTTTTTAATTATATTACAAATTATGAAAGATATGTCAAGGTGGAGGAACCACAATTTATTTAACGAGGACTCTGTGAGTTATGGCCACTTGAAGTGTTAAAACGTAATGGTTATCTTGTATATATGTTCAAGTGGTTGAAGTTGCTACATGTGATGATGCATTAATTATCATGATGAGTAAACAACATTGAGAAATCATTAATTTTGATGAGATAAGAGGTGATATGTTCATGATGTCAGGATGATGCCATTGCTGATAATGTAACCTAGTACTAGAAACTTTATGCAGAGGAGGTTATTTGCAAAGGATGTAACTTGTGTCTTGTTAACCCTGAATTTTCTCACTTGCAAATCCAGAGGGTTAGGAGCCAACATATTTTGTATGGCTGGCATTCAAACAGTTTCCCAGAGATAGCACTTGGTCAGGCCAAGATGGTTTCCCATTGGGGGAAGGTTCAGAGATTGGTTAAGTAGTGATTTTTCTTCAGAGACAGATTCAACTCAGTTTTCCATGGTTCAGAGAGAGAGATTGCTACTTTTAGCTGGTTCCCTATCTTTTAGGAGTTTCCTATTTTTGAGGAGACAGTGATCGGAAACTCACATGACATTACCGAGCATACAGTTATGTTCCTGGTTGCATTCTGAGTCTAGTGAACCTTATCTGGGATGTTGCGTGAGTACTTTATATTTTTAGCAGTTGCAGATCGGGGGGTCAGATGGTGATTCTGTTGGCATTTCCGGATTCCTTGCGAGAAATCGAATCTGATGAGTATATTTCCATTAAATTCCGAGGACTTACTATTTTTGCAATGTCTATTTTTAGACATACTGTTTTGGGCAGTGGTCTCCTGGTGGTCTCGGACACATTTGTAGCATTTCCAAATTTTTAGGGAGAATGCTATTTTTGGGCATGTCTATTTTCGGCAGGGGTAGTAACCATGCTAGGTGGCASATGGCAGTCTTAAAAAATGACAAGTGTCAGCTTGGTCAAACGCTTGGATGAGTTGGCGCTTAGTTGGAATGGATGAGTCATGAGGAGGGGGGCGCCCACCTTTTTCTCTCTCCTAAGGGGGCGCCTACCTTATTTATTTCCCTATTGCMCTCCCTCACCCACTAAATCCCTAAATCCTCTCCCTAATTCATGCTTCCCCTAACTTCACTCCCCATTTCCCCTTTTTCTCTCCACTCCTCCCTCTTTTCAAGGGGGTGCACCACTATTCATGGGGCCTCACCTAACTCATGAGGCGACCTCTTTCACCTACCTCAACCACCTCCCTAACTCCCTCTTCCCCTAGATTCTCTCCCCCTTTTCACTCCACTCACTCCTCAATCAAGGGGGGCACACCTCTCTCCCTACCTAAATCAAGGAACCCTCTTTCCTCACTCATCATCTATATATTGAGGCGCTTTTGATTGTTCAAGGGTTGGACATTCTACTTCAACAACTCTACACTTAAAATTTTTCTCTTTTCTTCTCTCTTTCTGGCTTTTGATTTTTCATGCAGGGATCACTACTACACCATCTTTGTACTTGTTCCTTGGCGCAAACAACCTCTTACATTTGTAGAATAAAAGCTTGATGTGCTTGTGCCGGGCCTTCTAGTTTTGTGTGTGTTTAAGCTTGTGAACTATGTCATTTTCAGAAGTTACCAACATATCATTTGTACATAAATCTGTTGTTTGGTATCACTTTCTTCGTAATTTGTTTTGCTGATTTTGAGTTAAAGGTTGTAGAAGTCTTACCAAAATATTTAAAAAATTAATTTTCTGAATTTTGGGTTGCCTAAAAGCAGTTGTAACTCTCTCTATTTGCTGCTGTTATATTACTTTGTTTGCAGATTTTACAGGTGGCGGACAACAAGCAAAGAGGCTAGGGAGACCCCCCTGTGGTTGGCTTGTAACAGCCCAAAAGGAGAAGATTTCTGTCAGTGACATACTAGGGGTAGATTTCTTAGAATTAACCCATTTTCTGTGCAGATTACAAACCTTTTCAGATCTGTCCCAGAGTATAGAGAAAATATTTTGAAACATTTCAGATCTGATTATAAGTGCAGAAAATTGCGTTAACAAATTGGTGCTATTGCCAGGGAACCTTGTCGTCATTCCTTGGCTATCAAATGACATTGGTGAGTGTTTCTAATTCTTTATTTAATTTTTTTAAAACTCACCTAGCGACTCCACGTTTTACAGGGTCGGCTCCACTGGGGAAATCAAGGAAAATCACCCATAATCAATCCAACACAAGGCAGTGTTCTGAGTTTTAGTGAACCTGAACATCTATTTGGGAACAAAAGGGTGGATTACCACCCGACAATGTCCATGGGTGACTCCATTTCCAGGAGATCATGATTGATCATGGATGTTGAATACTTTTAGTGGTTGAACAGTCTTCTTTGGGATTACAACCACATTAAAAGGGGGAAAGATGAAACTATTCTTGACTTCCATGTCAGATTTGTCAATGCATATGATAAGTTTCCCCTCAGATAACAATCAAGAAGCGTTATTGTGACTTATTCCTTTGATCCAGAATTTCGTAATCTCTTCTGGAATCAGGGACAAACAAATTTAGAGCAAGCTCTCTTGGTTGATAAAGAAGTTGAAGAATTCCTTACAACTACTCGAATACCACAGGAACTTCTTGTTGTAGCAGAAGAACATAATGATGGAAGTCTTGCATGTCGTAAAGTTTCCAGATGTGAACATGATGATGGTGACTTATGCTTGGGTGATCAGGAATTGGTAGTTGCGAAACTTGAACCATGTATAAAGTTCCATGACAATGAAGCTGAAGAGCTAAATGTACAAGTGCGTTTGTTAGTACCTTCCACTGATAATGATGAGATTCGAGAGGAAGAGCAACAAATCAGCCATGCAGAATTTGGTCATCTATCATTGCAAAAGGGGGGGCACCTTTTAGTTCAATCAGAAGATGATACTCCTCACAGTTTGCCTATGATACCACATTTAGATCTTGATTTTCATGGAGATCCTTTGACTGACTTTTGCTTTGATGACAGAGTTGACCATGATCTGGTTGAACTGAGAATAATGGAGGTTTTTCAGTGATCAGATTCTGAGAGTCTTAGCTCCCATACCTTCATGTTCATTATTGTGGATGGACCCTTTTCAAAGTTTGAATTGACATACTTCATTGATTTCTTAAGCAACAAGCATAAATATGCGTGTTCCTATCTTAGGAGACTTCACGATTGGTTGCATTGGAAGGTTGACTATGTTGACCTTTCCCGTCTAAATGATCACTTGGATGCATGGTTACATTGGTCATCTGAGTATGTTGACCATGGCATCTTGGACAGACTTCCAGAATAAGAGTTTTCAAACCCCCAAGAATAAAAATGAAAAGAAAAGGGAAACTAGAAATTTTCATGCTTTTTTTTGGGTTTCTGGTAGTAGTTTTCCCTTTCTGATTTGTCATTTTCAGATTTCCGTTTCATTGTTTTTTATGCTTTTGGACAGCAATCCACGTAGTTCATTTCACATATTTTTATTGCATGTTATATGTCTTTCAGTCATAGTTAGAGGGTCGCTGATTTTTCCATGATTATAATCAGTTTTGGTCATTTTCCTTGCATAAATAAATCCTTGCATGTGGCTGGTTTTCTTCTTCACATAATTGCTGTTCACATTTTTGTCTTGGTCTAAAAATCTGAATGTCATGTCATGTGTCTTCATGATTTCATCTGCAGTTTGCATTTAGAGCAAGTCTGGATGAGGGTTGTTATGTCCATGTTCTGAAGCATCGAATCTATTAGGACGAGTAGAATGAAAGAGATATAGGAGAAGTCTTGAGTCATCTTATGAGTTATCTCTTCATTTTGTTTCTCGTTGAGTCATTTTCTTTGAGTCAGTCATCCCCTCATCCAACGATAGGGATATTGTGTTGTATTTCTTTTTGTGTTCTATGACTTATGTCTTGTCTTTGTGCTGAGGGAAAATGCCACACTATTTTTTTTCCTTTCAGCAGGTCATCCCTCATTGACTCCAGCACATCATTTGGGGGATGATCCAGAAGAGGGGCACCTTGACGATCGTTAGGCTCATTGGTGGTCATTTCGCATTCGACAAGGAAAATCATCATTGGGCCTTGATCGAATTATCCTTATCAATGTTCAACATCAGTTCATTTTTCACATTGACAGGTTGTGATTGTACCGTAGGGCCCATTTACATTATTGGTGGGCACCTTTGCGCTTGGCAGGATTTACATTATTGACATTTGACCAGGTGACCTTTTCCCACTTGTCGACTTCTATTCATTTTCCATTGGAAAAGGTGTACAAGGTAGGTGGTTGCAGAGAACAATGGTGGATGAGCCCCCATTTTCAGTTGATCAGTCAGGGGGCCCATATATATATATTTTGACTCCATTGCCCACTGGACAGGCACTTGGATCACAGGTTATGTGCAGATCAACTATTTGTTTGTATACATGCATATTGGTCTACAGCCATATCATGTTCATTGAATATCGTTCAAGATTGCAGACACAAAGAATCTTGTGGTTCTCGACATCCCACAGGGGGATGCTGTCCCCTTGATGCCATTGTTAACCTTGGATTTTCTCACTTGCAAATCCAGAAGGTTAAGAGCCAGTATATTTTGTATGGCTGGCATTCAGACAGTTTTCCAGAGATAGCACTTGGCCAGGCCAAGATGGTTTCCTGTTAGGGTAGGTACAGAGATTGGTTAAGTAGTGTTTTTGCTTCAGAGACAGATTCAACTCAGGTTTCCATGATTCAGAGAGAGATTGTTTCTTTTAGTCGGTTCCCTATTTTTTAGGAGACAATATCCGGAGGCTTGCATGACATTTCTGAGCATATAGTTTTGTTCATGGTTGCATTCTGAGTCTAGTGAACCTTTTTCGGGATGTTGTGAGAGTACTTTCTATATTTAGCATTGTTAGCTTTTATAGCTCGAGAGGTACACTGCATGTTTGTCTTGTATGCAGAAGTAACCTTATATTTGCACTACTAAACACTTGACTTTGTAATGGGTTTTTATAAAGTTGTAATAAAGTGGTTCTTTTATGTAAGTGACTTTTTAATAAAATGTACCTTCTATTATTAAAGTGACTTTATTTCATACTAAGTTGCAGGAAACGACCTCTTGGGTGTCGTAGCAGTACCCAAAACCTGTCGAATCGTTGAAACGGGTAGGAAACTCCACCGAAACATTGTCGGTCGTACTGTACGGCATTTCCCGATTTGGAAACGTTGTACAGTACGACTGACGACATTTCGGTGGAGTTTCGGCCTGTATGACAGTCGTTTCACCAGATTTTTTCTTGTTTGCGGGCTTGGCCAAGCGACCAAGAGGGTCGTGGGTCCCTTTGGTGGCAAAAAATACCCTCGTTAACCACTAATAAACATTTTAAATCTGTCCAAACATCATCACCATTTCACCCACCCTATCAATTAAGGGTAATGTTAAATTCTTAAAGTAACATTACCATTAATTGTTTCACGATGTTTGAGAGTGGTTCCAACTTCATTGGACTTCATATGCAGAAAGTAGAATTTTAGGTCCCGTTCAAAATTCAACAGACTTAATGGTTTTCAGGATTTCAAGATTGGCAGGATTACAACGTTTCCACTGGATTGTATCATGTGTAAGGGTATGGAACTAACATTTAATGAAGAGCATCAAGCCCTCTATGTACCTCGATGTCCATCGGTTAACATTTTTGGGGTTGATCCAAGTGTCCACATGCAAGACATTACACCTATAACTCTGTGCCACATGTCTTAGACATGGTTTTCTTTCTAAAATGTCATTTATGTGTATCATTATTTTTTCTTGCAAGATAATGTGTTATTTAATCTCTCTCTCTCTCTCTCTCTCTCTATATATATATATATATATATATATATATATATATATACGACGTTTCCCTCGACGTTTCCCATGATGTTTTCATTTTTGGAGGGTCGCGTTTCCTGACGTACCCGTTTCAAAAACTTCCAGACGTTTCCCCGTTTCATGCAACTTAGATTTCATAAAGTGCACTTATATTATAAAGTGAAATTGTACTTTAGTATTTTAAGTGATTTATTTTGGAGGGAATGAATCATGTCCCCTGATCATGTAAAGGCAAGATTAGATCTTGGCCTTTGGATTTAGGGATGGGGAAGGTGAAAAGACACTTGGAAGGTGAAAGGTCATTTTCGAATTATAAGAGAATGCATTGGGTAGTGTGCAAGACGACAATGAGAAGAGGAGATTGAGAGATTCCCGAGAGAGCTTGAGAGAGGAAAGTGGGCAGCAATGAGGGTGCATTTCCCAAGGGAGATTGGGCACATTTCCCAAGGAAATTTGTTATTTAGAAGTGGAAGAAATTTATTGCTGTTAGGGAGGTCGTACTGTACGAATCCATATAGTCTGTACAACAAGGAAGATGGCACGTTTTTCGAGGCTAATTGTGGGCACAAAAATCGAGGTTGTTTGGAGTATTTCTTGCTGCAGAAGGGGCCGTACAGTTCTATCTGTACAATTGTTGTTTGGCACATTTTTCGAGGTGCTGTCTAGCAAAGGAGGGTCATACAGTAGTATGGATTTGGCACAAATTTCTAGGCAGAAAGGAGTGGGACTGTTGGGTGCTGTAAGTGGATTTCTCTTGCTGGAAATTGTAATTTTGGTGCTGATATATCTTTCCTGAAGCTAATAAAATCTCTCTCTCTCTTTGGGTTTCCCCACATTAGGGTTTTCCCTGGCTGGTTGCCTAAATTTTTGAGTATTACATGGAGGTGTGATTGTTGTTCATTGTGTTTATAACGCTGCAAAAGTACTTGGCAATGTGTATTTCTACTTGTAATATTTTCTGAATGTGGGTTTAATACATTTCAAAGTTCATTCATGACAATTATCTCTAGGTTGCTAAGTGTATGACAGAATTTGTGCATGCTGATTTTGTCATTAAATTTCTACATGGTATCAGAGCTTGGGCTCTGAGTTACAATGAGCAGTGAGATTTTTGGGCAAGGTTTGAAAGGGAAAACTTGATTGTTTGTTTTCCATTGAACAATTGACAGGGAGATGGATGTTTGCATCAGGTATGAGGACCGGTTGGATGGGATTTCCAACTATTTGCAATGGAAAGTCAGGATGTCGACAATTCTCAGGGAGAACAAAATTTGGAGCTTTGTTAGCACCATAGTTGTTGTTCCATCAACAAACCCTATAGCTTTGGATTTACATGAGGTAAAGGAGGCCAAAGCTCAGAGGCTTATTCTGGATGGGGTGAAGGACCACCTTATCCCTCACTTGGGTGAGAAGAAGACAACCAAAGAGATCTGGGATGCACTTAAAAACTTGTATGGGGCGAAGAATGAAAATCGGAAGATGGTCTTGAAGGATAAACTGCATGATACCAAGATGGGTAAGGGGGAGAGTGTGTCTTCTTATCTTACTCGAGTAGCTCAAGTGAAAGATGAGCTGGCTGCAGTTGGTGGGGTCATATCAGATTCAGAGTTGGTGAGGATAGCATTGAAGTGATTCACCAAGGAATGAGAAGTCTTCGTGGTGGGTCGTGAACATCTTCCAGATTGGAGCAGACTATGGGATGATTTCCCTCAGGAGGAGTTTCGGGAAGGATCTTAGAGCAGTGGAAAGAAGACAGATGGAGCATCTAAAGATGTTTCTCTTGCTGCAAAGGGCAAGGGGAAGAAGAAAGGAAATTTCGGGAGGGACTTGAGTAAAGTCAGACGTTACTGTTGTAACCAGTTGGGGCACCTTGCTTCTCAGTGTCCTGAGAGGAAGAAGAAGAAGAAGGAACAAGAGGGGCTTGATACAATTGCTAGAACAACCATGGAGGACTTTTCATCCAAGTTTGATAAGGACTTTTCTTTGGTTACTCTAGTATCTAGTGTCAGTAGTGGAGGATTTGGGGGTGGTAACAGATGGATTGTTGAAAGTGGAGCCTCTTGTCACATGACAGGAATTTGGTGAGTATTCCTTATTATCATAGAGACAGGTCCTGACTGGCTGGTGGAGAGTGAAGGAGGTATGGCATGAGTTGTACGTGGAGTTGGAAGGGTTAGATTCCGACTCGAGTATGGAGGATTCCTAGAGCTTGATGGAGTTCTCTTTGTTCCAGGGTTGAGGGTTAACTTGCTCTCAGTCTGAGCCTTGGAGGATGTTGGATATTGTACATTGTTCAAGAGGGGACATGTATTTATCTACAGGGAGGGAGTGGACCCGGTTGAACCATAGCTAATTAGTGATCGAGTGGGCAGGTTTTACATGTTGCGAGGACAACATTCAGGTTATTATTCAGCGTCGGATGAGGAGTAGGAGGCTCCTGAGACTGCGGTGGGCCCAAGGATTCAGCCTTGCATTCCGAGAGAAGAGAGGGAGTCTCTTCTGAGCACCGGTAGGAGGCTTAGCTAGTGTGATCGAACCGATGCTCAGGGTGGAGTGGAATCTCTTAGGAGCTTAGGGTTCAGAGTGGTTGTCTAGAGAAGATTTTCTGGTTTGAGTTCTGTGCAGGTGTTGGGGTTGGCTCTAGGTTCAGAGGGAGGTCCTACTGCGAATAGTGTAATGGAACCGGATGATGGTGATGGCAGCGAGTACATCCCTCGCTAAGAGGGAGTGTTAGCTTTTATAGTTCGGGAGGTACTCCGCATGTTTGTCTTGTATGCGGAAGTAACCTTATATTTGCACTATTAAACAATTGAGTTTGTAATGGGTTTTTATAAAGTTGTAATAAAGTGGTTCTTTTATGTAAGTGACGTTTTATTAAAGTGTACCTTCTAGTATTAAAGTGACTTTATTTCATAAAGTGCACTTATGTTATAAAGTGGAATTGTACTTTAATATTTTAAGTGATTTATTTTGGAGGGAATGAATCATGTCCCTTGATCATGTAAAGGCAAGATTAGATCTTGGCCTTTGGATTTAGGGATGGGGAAGGTGAAAAGACACTTGGAAGGTGTAAGGTCATTTTCTAATTATAAGAGAATGCATTGGGTAGTGTGCAAGACAACAATGAGAAGAGGAGATTGAGAGATTTCCGAGAGAGTTTGAGAGAGGAAAGTGGGTAGCAAGGA
>JASDQU010373281.1:133797-172154 GCA_032191745.1 Picea mariana | reverse complement strand
AATCTCTTTTGACCAGCCCTCAGTGTTTTTAAACTTAGCAATAACATTCTCATACATCCTTATTGCAGCAGCCCTCAACTCGAGAGGCACTTTTATCTCTTCCAACCTATTCCAAAGGTTTTTCCTAGGAACCATGTCAAAAGCTTTTCTAAATTCAACAAAACAACAAAAAAGATTGGTTTAGTATTGCAGAACTCCTCTACAATGATCCTAAAGGTAACAAGATGGTCCACAATTGAATGATATCTCCTAAACCTGGCCTGGCCTTTAGATCTTTTACCGTGACTTTCTAGCCAAATGCTAATCTTCTTTTCCAAAATAATTCCATGAAGCTTGGCTAAAATCGAGCTAATCATAATGGTCCTATAATTAGAGGGAATGTTTTTATCCCCATTTTTAAAAATAGGAACAATGAGGCTTTGCGTAAAGAGTTATCATACAATATTACAAAACTTTTTGGCTGTTTTTTATTTCACAATTCTTGCTTTATGTTAAGAATAAGGAAAATTCCAAGGATTTATATTTTTCTTAAAATATATAAATCTTGGTAAATATTATTAATTTTTAAAATGTTAATCATAAAATATTAGGTGATATAAAAATATTCAAAATTTTAAGGATTTTATATAGTTTTCATAAAATTTTAGTCATTTTTATAGTAAAATACATTTATCTTATAAAATTTAGGTAAAATAAAAATTAACAAAAAATAAAATAAATTAACTCATAAATGCACATAAAAAATTTCTTTCCTTAAAAAACATTAAGGAAAACATAACTCCTTAATACTAGAGAATTTTGACAAAGTCTATTAAC
The DNA here is from genome assembly GCA_032191745.1 of Picea mariana. NCBI lineage: Eukaryota > Viridiplantae > Streptophyta > Pinopsida > Pinales > Pinaceae > Picea > Picea mariana. The sequence continues at coordinate 171,338 of JASDQU010373281.1, read as the reverse complement.
ACTCATTTTTTTAAGAATTGAAAAAATTGCACTCCAATTATCTTGTATCGTATCATATTTAAATCCAAATTCAAACTTGGTATAAATATAGGAGGCTAGTCTTCATTCTGGCAGGCAATCTTAGAATTGCAGAGCAGCACTTGTGCTCACTACAGTGCTCAGTTTTGTGTGCAGGTATGGAGGAGAGTTGTCATTGCAGCTGCTGCAGCTAGCAGATCACGTTTGTCTTGGACTATCTCTTGGTTAGGGTTTTGACTATCTGATCAGCTCTTGTTGGTGCGCCATCCTTGGGGAAAGGTGCACTACCCTTTGTTTGGCTATCTAGCCTAGGGTTTTCTTCCGGAGTGATTCTCTGTCAAAGTTAAGGTGCTCGGAGGGTGGCTTCAGCCTATGGTTGGGTGTCAATAATGATATTGTCAACGGTAAAATGAGAACATCCATTCATATTCTAACAAGACACACAGATATAGTGCGGACAGCAAAAAACATGCCTAACACCCAACTAAGTCTTTGTTATCGCGAAACAGTTACACTATGAGAACTACCGACTCGATTTACAACTGAGCGGATTCACACGACTCGCCTCACCTCACCAAGACACTCATACACAAATAAATCACACCAAGACTCTTTATTGCAATATTATATTCCACATTTTGTGGTGCACCTCACACGTGCCCTCAATCGTAGATTTGTCGTCGCTTCTCTACTGCAAGGCTTTGCACAAACCTGTGGTTCTGTCTCCTAGCATGCCTCCTCAGACCTGCGACAAGACTTCCCCTAAAATTAGCCAAAAAGAAGGTTGCCCCAACTCTACCCATAGAATCACCTCAAGGCAGTACAAGTCCTCCCATGTGGAGTGACTTGGGTCCTTGAGGGAGCTTGCCCCACTTCATTTAATTCTACCTCATAATCGCAGATCTAATCTTGTTCTTCTTGTTCTTCAAATATTCTTTCCTTTGTTGTGTTCCCTTGTTCTCTTATAGGAACTCCAAAAGTCACCATCATGAATTGTCACATCCTTTGGGGGTGTTGTGCCCCTTCACAGATCCATGTGCCCAAATGAATCGTCGTGCCCCTTCACGAACCTAGTCATCCAAAGGAATCATCGCACCCCTCCACGAACCCAATCACCTAAATGAATCCATGTGTTCATCAACCATCATTCCCCAATCTCTTGGTCGCTTCATACTTGGGAAATCCCCTCGGCATGTTTTCATGCGCAAGGTTCCCACTTTCCCAATTAGTGCAATACTCATGTGTCGAAGCAACCCCAAATTATATCTCCTTGAAGACTTGGGAGATGGTCTCTACACGCTTCTAGCCAAAGACCTTACATCCTCCCCCACCTCAAGTTGTTGTTGTTCCTGATAACATCCACAAAATTTTTGATCCCCAAGTCTCTTCCTGAGCTCGTGCCCCTGCTGCAACCAATTCTATTGGAAACCCCAAGTTTCATTCCCACTGGAAACCCCAAAATTCTGCCAAAGTGGAAACCTCAAGTTTCCTTGCGAAGTGGAAACCCCAAGTTTCCAACTTGCACTGCAATCATCCACAACCTGTGCAATCATCCACACTTCCCTCTACCCAAAGTTGTGTGCGACCAAACTATCAGTTATCATGGAAAGATTTATCTTCCCTAACTTTCTTTGCAATTTCCAAGCTATAATTGTCTTGTTGTGACGATCACTCTCTATTTTGTTGTTGTTTCTTCAATTGGTGTTGCAACCTCAACTAAAACTTTAAAAAAATCACCTAAGTGTTTAACTCTTTTGATATTGTTGTTGCACCCATACTTCAACAACTTTGGCATGTCTCCACACAATGCTAGCCTCAATTCATGTATTGGTTGGGTAGCTAGTCCAACTGTCACATCCAGTTCTTGAAATGTGCATCTATGTGCCCGAACTTAATCTTTTTTGTCTGCACCTCTGTCACTATGTCCAAATCCAAAGACTAAGGCAAGTTTCCACCTTTGCCTCGCTATTGTTGTCATCATCTGATCTTCATCAAGGAGATCCTCCACAATGTCTAAGTGATGTACTTCAAACCTATTGGCATGTCCATCCACACAACAATTTCAGACCAAGGGAAGGTCGCCCCTCACCTTGTTGCACTATGAAGTCACCCCAAAACAAAGTCATATGTAACAATGTGACTCCACTACCCACCTCATGGCATAGTTAGCCAATATTTGCACAAAGAACTACATGTCAAGACTGCCTTTTCCACATTACTTCATCAGCAGACCATGTTGTTGTATCTACCTCTCCATGCCTTGGAATGGTTAGGCTTCACCCTCAACCATGCTACCCAACAAAAGAGACACGATCACACCCAAGTAATCTCTTTGTTTTGCAACTTGTCTCTCTGCATAATCCTCCAAACAAAGGCAAGTCATCAACTTGTCGTGTATTGTCAAGTCACTTCTCCACAACTCAACATCTGTGATGAGTGTGGCCAACATTCCCTCGCTCCTCAATGTCCCAACAAATTGTTCAAAGTGCTCCAAGTATAATGAATCACCCCAAAGAACATCCATGCCTTGGACATGTTTGAACCAATACTTCTGCCAACCTCAACCAATGACCCTTCTGAATCTCTGAGCCATCACGTAATCATTAGCAAGTCACCAAGGTATGCTCTGCCTCATCCAATGTCCCATACCAAAGGAGAGTGAACACCACTCAGGTCACTTGCTCTGTATTTTTCCCATTCAAGTTGGTTGCCAACAATTCTTGCTTGACTTCTTTGTTGAATCCATCCATCTCCTAGAATGAGATTGCCTTGCACCTCCTGCAAGAATGCAAATTTCATCATTTTCATTACAACTATCAAGTCATTGTATGACCCAACAAATATTTCTAAGGAACCAATCACCATGGCACCTCATTCATCCTTTCAAACTCGACACATATAGACTTCACTACCTCTCCATAGCGACCCATCCAATGCACCTCATCAAAGATTTAGGCAGCTTCCTCAAGCCACCTCCACTGTTGCATCCATATCTGCCTAATTCCACCATATGACTCATCCAAGCAAGTCGCCCTAAGCTCTCTACACGTTCCCCCAACCAAGGCATCCCAAATTGCTACAAGAAAAGACTTCTTCGAATCTGCACCACTTGAGTCACCCTCAAGTCTGCCAATTTTCACCGCAAAAATAGAATACAGTTGAACCACCAAGTCATTCGACTTCACTTCAAAGAACTCACTGCAACACTTAGGAAATGCAATAACTCAAAGCCAACCATACCTTTCCAATGAAATTTATAGCTACAACCATGGTTCAAGTCTATTGTCTTGGACCTCTTCTTTCCAAAGCAACTGACTCTCCGCATGAACTCCCCTCAATCATTGTCTGTAGCTACACAAACCTGCAATACCTTTGGTATGATACAAAGATGAGTCCATCCATCCACACTTCAGAAATCTGTCAAATTCCCAAAATTCACATGCAATTGGTCAAACTCTTCTCCAATATCTTGTCATCTCCACACCTTGATTGCTTCCACTTCAAGGCACCATACACACTCTGCCCAACTCTCAAGTCATATTGTTGTTAACTGACTTGCATAACTCTGCAGAGAGTCACCTCATCCGAAGGTCGCAGTCAACCCACTCGTCCAACAACCCAGATCAACTCAATTATTGTTCTCGGCCATGCATGGCATGAAGATGTCATTGTTGGGTATGTGTTATATTCTTTGCATGTGTGTGTGTGTGCGTGCGTCAGATATGACAACTGCATCTGACGATCCCTCGTACTAGTGCTCTGATTGTGCTGTGTGTGCTGGGAACTTTCCTAGGGGGGTTCCATGGGGGGGCAGGTATGCCCCCCCTGGTTATGTGTAGTGTTCGGCAATGGGTGATAGCCCGGGGCCGACGGGGTTCGGGGCAGCACCCCGAAATTTTTTTTTTGGACAGTTTTTGCTATTTTTAGCAGATTTTGCTATTTTTAGCAATTTTGTAAATTAATCTCGGATTAAGGGATTAGGGTTTTGGTATCTACGGAATACCTAAAAAAATTGTATATATATTGTATAGTGAATGGTGAAATTTGATATAATGAATATAAGAAAGGTTGTCCCGGTTGAGGGTTTCCAGTATAAATCTATGTGTACTATGTGAATGAGCCATTGATTAATTTATGTTTTGCTTAAGAATCTATATGCATTGATTTACTTCACATGTTTAAAACTTACAGTCGTGATAGAAATGTGCCCAACCAATTTCTTGTTTCGGAGCTCCTCTAGGTCACCTCAAGTCGTTCACCCAAGTGCTTCAACTTTCTACAACATAGAACTACTCCCCTTCGAAATCACTTGTATGATCATCCTCTGTGATCACTTATGTGATCACTTCTATTATTAGATATGTGACAAGTCATGAAAAAAATATTGCATTCATCTGTCTTTCCCAAGTGCTCAGTTCACCCAATGAACTCTATGTTTTGTCTCTCTAAGGTGTGCACAATAGGTCTAGCACTCACTTCCATCACACATCAAACCAATCAAGTCTATGTTGAGATTTCCTCTGCAATCAATTCTGCGACAATTATGCCATGGGTTCTACGATCACCCACCATGTCCAAGTGCTTCGTTTCACCACAAACTCTGCTCTCAGCGTATAAAAGGTATGCACCCAGATCAATCTTCCACCAAACCTCTATCGTAAATCTAATGCAAATTTTGCGATGAACCAATTCACTCCACGAAAAAGTTCACCAAGTATGTGAATGTTCCCACTGAATTGTCTTCTCAAAAAATGTGTCCCACCACAATTTTTCTAACTACAGGAGTGTTGAAGAGCACCAAACCGCTCTGATACCATCTGTCACATCCCCATAGTGTTCCTTATCAATGTGCACCTCTTGAGGGCATGTGACACCACGACTTTTCACACTTGTTTGCTTGGAAACACCAAGGTTACTTTGTCCGAACTACGCCTCTTCACCTAGAGCATACCCATACTATGTTATAGGGTACCACCGAGTCACACTCCTACTCCAGTGCAACTCTTGTATACTTCGACCAGTTTTAATAGTTTAACACTTAATCATATATAAGCATACATCCATGAAATGGAGGGAACACTTTAAAAACAAAAAAGAGACACACAAATAAAGTGTGGGGGGCACGAACCATGTCTAACACCTAGCTAAGTCTTTGTTATTGCGAAACAGTTACAATATGAGCACTACCAGCTCAGTTTACAAGTGGTTGGAGTCACTTGACTCACCTAACCTTACCAAGACACTCATACACAAATTTCTTACACCAAGACTCTTTGTCACAACTGTCTCTTCAACCTTCGACAGTGCAACTCAGACGTGCCCTCAATCACAGACATTCCATCTCTTCTCTACTGCAAGGCTTCGCACATACCTATGGTTATGTCTCCTAGAATGCCTCCTTAGACCCGTGATGATACTTCCCCCAAACTCAACCAAAAGAAAGGTCACTCCAACTCTACCCACATAATCACCTCAAATCATCACAAGTCCTCCCATGTGGAGTGACGTGGCTCCTTGAGGGAGCTCACCCCTCTTCGTCTAAGTCTTCCTCAGAATCATAGAGTTGATCTTTCTCTCCTTGTTCTTCAAATCCACCTTCCTTGGTTGTGCACCCTTGTTCTCTTATAGGAACTCCAAAGGTCACCATCATGAATTTTCACATCCTTTGAGGGTGTTACGCCCCTTCGCAACCCATGTGCCCAAATGAATCGTTGCACCCATTCGTGGACCCAGTAGCACAAATGAATCATCGCAACCCTTCGCAAACCCAATCACCCAAATGAACCCATGCGCTCATCGACCATTGTTGGTCGTTGACCAAGTTTTGAGGATCCTTGGTCAGGTTTGACCTACTTTTGGAAATTTGATAGGCTGTCGAAGATGGAGTGCAAGTTGAAGCAGAGATCGTGGGATCTCAGCCCCTTTTTAGGGCCTTTTGGGTTTTGTTCTTAGGTAACGGGAATGGGGATGTCAGCCCATGGGTTTACCCATGTTTAGGCCTATTTTGTAATTTATAAATAGAAAGCTAGGCGATTGTTGGCAGCCAATTCAATTTTTTCCATTGCCCTATAAGCTGCCTACACCTATGTCTTCTGAACTTCAAATTGTCGTCGCATTTTTTCAAATAGACGATAATTTGATTTCTTGCGACATTTGCAAATTGGTCTCCATTTAGTTTTCACGACTGTAAGCGTGAAAAATCCTCCATCATTATTTGAACTGTCATGATCTTTGCACTGATATTTTGAATGGCACTTACCTTTGGTTTATCATTAAGTGGCTAAAAGGATTTTCGAACTATGCCTATTTGCCTATTCTTACTTTGATTGCGCAACTTGATTTTATTAAACTTATGAGGCATTGAGCATATGGGTTTATACTTGATTCTATGAATTGCATAGGGGTCATGGTTTATTTTGTTTTTATATGATGTGATCCTTATTTGTATAGCTCTTGGCTTGTCAATTCTATAATTATCGATTGTCACAATGTTTTATAAACTTTTGATTACACATTTGTGCAATAAGCGCGTGGTCAACATTTGGGTTTGATTTCACATTGAATATTCATGGTTTGAAATATTATAATGGCGCATTGGTATATCATCCACCGTTTGATTCTTTGGTTAGCCGAATAGTATGGTTTTGAACTATGTTATGATTGATTGAACAAAGGATTAATTGGCGGTTGTACCTTGCCATTACTATTATGCATGGCGGTGAATAATTCCACCACCCTCACATGCGCACATTAATGTTTCCCCTTTGATCGTTCCTAGATGTTAGCCCAAATGAATCTGCTCCTGTTTGTTGGTGAATGTGAACCGAACCCTTACCATGTGCTCGCACCATGGCTCCAGTCGTGAGGGTTGAACCCAATGGTAGCCAGGCTCTATTGATTTTCAACAGTGCCCGTAGTGACCTCGAGGACAATGGGTGGCTCCCATTCATACAGAAATTTGATGGTTTTAACCTCTACGTTGCTAGGCAATTCGCCATGACCTTTGATGGCTGTCGAGCCAAGGTCGGCGATGTTCAATTGCAAATTGACGAGCAATTTATCAGTCTTGCTACGGGTTTGCCTGCCACTGGACAACGATGGTCCAAGAATTGCAAAGTCGAAGAGGTCCCTTGGACACTGCTCTTCCAGTCGCGTAAGGTTAGCTCCTGTGATAAAGGTTTTCCCGTGACCATGCTGAAACAGCATTGGCATGATTTATTGATGATTATCAAACAGTTTATCACCTGCAAAGGTCGGTACGGTTTTTTTTTCTTACACCACCTTCGTTTGCTTATGGTTTTTATGGGTTACCAGCTCAATATGCCCTATTACTTGAATAGAAGCCTGTTTAAAATGTCTAAGAAATACAAGAGGAACCAGGCTGATAGTAGCCTTTTTCACTATGGGCTGGTTAAAATGATTGTTGTTTGTCATTTGGGGTTACACGGAGACTGTTGGAACGATTTCCTTGCTCGCAACGATTTTGAGGATTCGAATCCTCCACAGGTTGACAAACCTGTGGTGAGCGAAGACAAGACTGTACCCCCGGTACCCTACAGTATTCTGTTACCTAAACCCTTACCCGATTCACCTATCGACCTACCCCACTCTGTGACCAAGGATGTTGAGATTGTTAAGCCTGTGGGAAAGAAGCCTAAAGCCAAACCCACTACAAACCCCAAAGGCAAAAAGAATGCCCGTTTAATTTCTCAGATGGCGAGGAACAAGCCAAAACCTCATGTCAATCCTAACCCCATCGTGTTAAGTGAAGACTCTGACTCGGAAGTGGAGCGTTTCCTGGCTAGTGAATATCCCTATTCAGAAGGTTTGTGTGCCAAACCCTCGTATGACTTTGTGTTGAACCTACCCCCTTGCCTACAAAATGACCCTAACTACCCAGGCATTAAGCTGCCTTGTGAAACCCCCGGTCATTCATCCAAACCCTCTCCTGCTCTGCCTCAACCTATAGTGCCACCCTGTGATCAATGTAGCTCGTGGTTAGAGAGGTATTATAATGATGTGCCTATGCTACAGTCAAGAATTCACTCTTTGGAGGACTAGGTTGCACGGCTTACCAGTCAAAAGGCTAATTTGCAAGCCATTGATAAGAAATAGAGGACGACAGGCTCTATTTTGTTTAAAAATGTGGAATCAGCTACAGCGGTCGTGAATTCTAAGTTGGCATAATTTGAGCAGCCTCACTGGTATGTTCTGTCACTTGTTTATATAACGAATTCGAATTCTTTGAATAGTTTTGTTAACGACATTGATTTTCTCTGTCACATTATATGCATTATGTACATAGTTTTGTTTTGATTAATGGAAGTTCGTTTTCCCAGTTTAGCTTCGAATGGATTTTTCATCAATTTGATTGGATCTTGGTGTGGATTTGATTGGTTTCATTTAGCTTAAATTGGATGCTCTGTTGCTAATGGAAATCGTTTGTATCTATTATAGACACAAGTTGTTTCTCATATTTCAATTTTGAACACAATCACATTTTGATTCGTTCTGGTTATAATGTAAACAATATGATTGGCAATAATGGTTAACTGTTACGGTTTTATGTTCCATATGATTTTCGACCAATTCAAATACAATTCAATGTGATTCTGTGAAAATTCACCCAAATCGTGAATAGATTCGATTCATAACAGTTATACCCAGCCGGTTAATACGCATTGGTTTGCTCCTCCATGTTATCAGTTTGATTCATATGGCAATGAATATGCTGTTTAAATTTGATTTGAGGAACGAAAGTGACTATATCCAGGTTCACGATTTGTTCCTATAATTAAACTCAGTCATGATTTGATTATTTTCCCAGCTGATAATTATAACCTCTGTTGATTTTATTAAGATTGCGATCATGATTTATTGATCTTGTCTGTTGACTGTGTAAGGATCAATCACGAAATTCGTTGGGTTGATGATGTTAAGTATGATTTCATTTGAACATAATCGAAACAATCTTTCTATCTTTACATTTGATTGAACGATTTGAATCTTTTGCTGCATCATTATAGCTATGACAAGTGGAAATTGGTTGTGTTGGATTAGATTATATCACATACGATATCACTCATTATTGATTTCATTTGGATATGAAACAGTCTCATTACTGTTTGACCCGATTTTATGGTGAAAGAAAAACAGAGTATTCGTACCCCTGTTTTCGATTGAATCACTTTTGATTTTGTTTAATTTGAATGATAAAATCATTTGAATCATTAGTGATTCATTTTTAATGTTTATTGAAAGAAAATTGGATTTGATTCTTTTAAAAAGATTTGATTTGATTTCTATTTGATCCTGTATGCTATTTTAGACTAGCTACAGAATCAGATGATTCTGTAGCTAAGTCTGTAGGATTAGATTTTTATTGTTTTGTTAATAAAATATCTTTCTAACTTGATATTTTTGGTCTATTGCAGATGAATTCAAAATTGCTATGGATTTGACGAGCAGTTAGGGGATATTTGAAATATTTCACTTGCATTTTAGTTTCCTAGTTTAGTTGATTTTGGGAATATCTTCCCAGATTATGTAAAACAGCTTGATATTATCCACAGGGAGGTTTTACCCGGTGGAGAGACTTATATATACTTATTATTTTTGTAATAATGATATCCTCATTCGTGGGAGAACAAGGATATGGAGTTTTAATACAGACTGAGGCAGAAATTGGTGTTTTGTTATCGCTTTAGCTTCTCATTATATCAATATTTTGTTTCATGCTGTGTATATCAATTTGTATCTGGTTAATGACTACTTTAGCTATCTTAATCATTTTCAAATGATATAATTTAATCATTGTAATCCATATCTGATTTCTTGTAAGTATTTAAAAAACGTAGAAATTGCTTAATTCAGTTCATGAATCACAGATTTCTCTTCTTCATGAGTTGAATTATTAAATATAAGTTTTTGCATAACAGGTTTCCCTTATTGCAAAGATTTATAAATCATAAAATTGTTATGATTTTTTATGTCTTGTTTGTCCTGTAAACAACTCAAAGAGCAGCGCAGCTTATCATTTACGAGAAGCTTATGGACTAACCGGTGCGAGTTTACTTCCTCCGACCAGCTTCGAAGTCATGATACACAGGACAAATTAGGAGCGTTTCCAGGTCAATTTGTCATTTGTTTGTTTAGTATTTGTTAGTATTAGTTAGATATATATGAATTAGTATATTAGATCATTTAATTTCAGTAAGTTTAATTTCTTTTTCATAAAATCATAAAATCAAAAATATATCTCTAGCTGTCTTAGGGCAGAAAACAAATGATTTTTACAGGTTTTATTCAAATCTGCAACTTGTAGATATTGTATATTTGTGAATAAGTTGTAATTCAATTAGTAGTTAGACGGTTAATTAATAGAGTTAGTGTAATAGTAATTAGTAGAATAGTTAGATTAGCTTATATTTAGTTTTAGTTTAATTTAGTAGTTTGCTTTAATTAGATTAGTGTATTAGTTTGTTTTATTATTTTTAGTTAGTTTTAGTTAGTTTAGTTTCTTGTATTTAGTTTTAGTTTGTTTAGATAGATTAGTTAGTTTAGGTTAGTTTTCTCTTTTGTTTTCTTGTGATCTTAGAGCGGCCAATGGAGCCGTTAAACCCGTCAGGGTGGTTCATTCCAAACAGCTTGGGTTATTTAGACAACCCCAGACCGGTTCCACTCTCTCAATTGACGGACGGACAATTTCGCCCGTCAACAGCGATGTAGGAAGTAGTTTGATCTATGTGATCGAAGGGGGGCCAAGTATGTGATGCTAAGTGCTAAGTGTTAAGTGTTAATTGCTAAGTGCAAGTGGTAATTGTAATTGCTTTGTGCATATTGTGTGAGACTTGCAGAGCTAAGTGCAAGTGATTGTAAGAGATTGTGGAAGGCTTTGTGTTGTAATTCAGGGAAGGGGCATCTAGTGAGGTGTGGAGATCTCCTGTCCTATGCGGAGTAAGATATCATAGCTCTATGTATGTAGAATATTGACAGAAAGAAATAAAGAAGAAGAGTTGGTGGACATAGCCCCGGGGTGGGGGTGAACCACGTATATCCAACGTTGTGGTTGCTATGTGCTTTATGGTTGTTTTCTTCTCTACGTGATTGAATGCTTAGTGCTATGATGTATGCTTAGGAGGATCTAATATGGTAGCTTAGTGTTGAATAATGTGAATAAATGCTATATCTGATCTATGTTTGTATGATTAGTACTTGAATCTATTGGATCTGTATAAATATTGCACTAATCTGTTGTTAGGTTTTAGTTGCAATGTAAGCTAAGGCTGAATATTACAAACTATAACTGCTAAGTGCTATGTTAAGGTGTCATAATCGCAGATGTGTGTCCCAGCTAAGGTTGCAGACACTGGAGTCCTACAACCACCCCTACATATACCTCAGGTGAGACTTCATCTGCTTCGCAGGTGTTGCCGAAAGGCACAGTAGTTAGGGTTTTTTTGGTGCGTTGTAGTAGCGTTGAACCCTGGGTCTGCCCCTGTGCCAACAAATAGTTCCATTTTTGGGACCTGAAACTATGATTGTTGGGAAATGAAGGAAAGAAAGAAATCTTTGTGTGTAGATATGTTTCCTTAGTGCACATCTACTTGACCTATAAAGCTTTGTGCTAAGAAGAGAAGTTAGATCCGAAGAAAAGAGGTAAGATCTGGAAGCTTTGTGCTCTGATAAAGGTAAGAATAGTGAAAAGTTTTAGATCTGGAAGCTTTGTTCTCTGATAAAGGTAAGAATAGTGAAAAAAATTAGATCTGGAAGCTTTGTGCTCTACTGAAAGTAAGATTAGTGGAAATTTTTGTTTCAAGAGTATGGATCTAAGTATGTTTGATAAATGTTATCCTAGTCTGAAAACTAGGGCACAACTAGAAGAGAGAAGGTTTGATATGAGTAGATCTGATAGAAATAATGAAAGATTTGTTATTCCTATGCATAGAAAGAATGTTTGGACTAAAAAATGGATGCAAGATCCCAGAAAGAATTTTTTTGCAGGTTAGCTACTATGATCCTAATGCACAGTATAGGAAAGGTTGGGGATCATTTAAGAAAAAAAGAGGATTAACCCTTTGTTACAGTTGCAGAAGACCAGGACATCTTGCTAAGGAATGCCCTGGAGGAAGACCTAGTTGTCTTTGTTGTAAATATATGGACCATGAAGTTTTTATATTGCCCTAGAATTATTACTAAGCTTGACAGAATGAATATGAGATAAGAAAACCTTTAGGAAGGTCACGAAACTGAGACCATGGCAAAACCCCAGACAGAATCAGAGACTGTACTACTACAAATGAAAGAAACCCTAAATTATCACAGAGATATCAACTTATCAGAGATCTTCAAAGAAAAAGAATGCATAGAAGCAAGAATAGGAGACTTTGACATAGACTATGTTCTAGATAAGGAAACACATGTGAACATCATGACAGAAAGAACTTGGGAAGCTTTGGGAAATCCTGATACGACTCCTTCATTGGGAGGAATAGGATTATTCAGGGGAAAGTTGATAACCCTATCTGGAAGACTCACCTAGGTATCTATGATTTCTCATGGAGCTTCGATAGAGGAAGATTTTGAGGTTGTTAGATTCATTGAGAACAATGCTCCATTTACTATGTTATTAGGAAAAACCTGGATCAAGAAAGATCAGACCAGAAGAAAAGAAGAGGAGGTCGTAGAATAGAAAAAGCAGGAATTAAAAGATTTCATGACTAGGAGGATAGCACACTTAATTGCAGAACAGGAGAATAGATTGAAGCTACTGAGAACCAGAAACTTGGATCACAAATTTGAAAGAACACAAGAACATTCACAGACGAGTAGAGAACCTACCCCAGATAGAGAAGCAGTATTACTCTCTAATCCTATGAAAGAATCCCAACAATGCGAAGCTGCTATGCCAAAAGAAGACAAGAATCAAAATGGAAAGAGGAATACCAAGACGAAGATCACTGGGAAGAAGTATAGAAAACTCAGTAAGAAGAGAGCAAAGGTCGAAAAGTTACAGAAGGGCCCAGAGAGAACTTCGCAGAAAAAAGAGTTCCAAAATTGGAACTTCGTCGGGATATCAGAACAGCGCCCCATGGAACTTCGCCATGGCGAAGCAATATGACCGTTGGAAGCATTATAACCATTGGACCGGCGTTCTAGGATGGTTAGAACAGCAGTTATGACCAAAAATCTTGCCATCAAACCATTGGGACCATGCCGCAATGGACATAACTACATTGATGGAAAGCTTCTTATCCATTGGAAAGATCCATTACATCATGTCTACTTAGTCCATCGATTGTTGCACCGAGAACACGTTTGCGAATTGTATCAGAGATAAAAAGAGAACCCATTGCTACCGCTTTGTGCTTAGTAAGATTGACACTGATTCTATTGCTTTGAGCACTCATCCATACACCCGAGTTTTCTGATCAAGAGCATGCATGTCGAACAAGATCAACGTTGTGGAGAAGTCAGTTGAGGAAGTTTTAATTGACATGATGGCCGAGAGAGTGATTTCCATAGGAATTCAAGATTCATCGTCACGAGGAGTGCAAGCCTCTCCATCGACTACTCGTGGATCTGGACCATCTCGACTGACAGCAGAGAAGAGAACCAAGCACATAGATGATCTAGAAAACACAAAGTTAATCCCGACCATCTTACCTAACTACATCTCACCTCTGGTCGATGCGGTGAGTCGTGACAGTGTCCCGAGGGACTTTGATTACACCATGGTTACTGCGTACCTCTCGAAGGGGATACGTGCAATCCGAACGTAGCAAGATATGATCGCAATGTTGAAGTTCAGTGAATTCAAACTAGGTGACCGCAAGAATTATAGCATGCTACCTCCTTACAAGTATCTGACCAGGACGAAGGGGAAGAACTCAAAAAAATCCTCCAGCCATGGACTATGAACCTCGTGCAGTACACCCTCTTGAATGTGATGAAGATCCCACACTTCAGAAGGCACTAGAAGGTTAGCGCCTGTGCTAAGCTCCTGCTCTCATGTTACCATGGTGGCTATCTATGGCTAGATAAATGCATTACATTCGATCTGACATTGATCCATAGGATCACTGAATTGAGCATGCAAGGACCTAACCCACAAGACTTCTACCCGGGGAAGGCTTCTGACCGCACCTTGGCACAAAGAATTAAGTACACTTACGGCGATGTAGAAAAGGGAACACGAGGCTACAAGGTAGCTTCCATCCAAAATGGCGCAGTGTGTCTGGCCTGCCAGCTGATCGTAGGGAAGCTAGTGAGGAAGAACTGACCTACACAAGTCACAGGATTCATTGTTGGCCTAGCCGGGAAATGTGTAGAAGGACTCCAGATGAACTGGGTGAAGTACTTGGTCAACCAGCTGGAATTAGACTACCATGAAGCTCAGGATCAAGTCTATGAGGTAAGCCGGATACCTTAGTGTTTGTTGGTTGTTGGTTTAAATGGTTGGAGGTCAATGGACAAAACTTAGCACTAGAATGATGTTATAACACAGAACTGGACAAGAAATGCACAGGGAAGTGAGGGCCACATTAACTTCAACCAGTGAGTTGAGTTTTTAGGCGATCAGAGGGAAGACTTGGTGAGAAGACAAACGAAACTACTATGGGAATCCGACTTTCCAACAGCTTTGAGGGGAAAAACTCAGAATGGATGATGTTCTCGAACCCAAATTTCAGACACTGAAATGTGTCTACAAAGGACATAGTTGCAGCTGCAGTATGATTAAACCTCCATCATCCTGCAACTACAACAGCTTGACTGGATCCTCCAATTCGGAGCCATTCAGTGCGAGAGGGAAAAAGATAACAAGGGAAGTCAATTAAAACTGGTCACTATGCTAGTGTAATCAAACCTACACTTCAGTAGCATAACAACCCTCGACTGGATCCTCCAATTCCGAGTGTCTTAACATAGTTTTTATAGTGAGATGGAAAGAAGTTGACTTCTATTAACTGAAAGTCTCAGATCGATTACATAACTAGGCACAGCTTTGGTGTTAAAACATATTACAAAATGGGAGCTCTACTCAACCAAAGACGACCTTACAAAATATCAAAATTGAGTATAAATACTCGGAACTGCTCATGGCCCTTAGGGATATGATCAGACCACTGCATTCAAAGCATTGTTTTTACTCCTTCTCATGTCAGACTGCACATGTTTTCCTTTATCAGACGTGAAATTAAAAAAATATGGACTTTGCAGGAAAACCCATTTACAGAGGAGCTCTGGGCTGTCAGCTAGCCGCCACGACCATCCTTTCTTGCTTTCCATTAATGGGGTGAAATGAAGCTTCAACCACCACTCCCTATTTCCATTAACTGCCTTCATTGGGATCAGGGTGAGTTCTGACATCCATGAATGCCCCAGGCGGTGCCCTGATTTCTTCAAATCAATCTCGGTGCTTCGAGCCCTGCTGCTCTTCTTTTGCAATGAATACATGCACTTTCAACCCTTTGGCGCAACTCCTTTCCATCGTTCCACACAACCTCGGGCCATGAACTTGTGCTTATCCCCTATAACATTTTGGGACTTTGCATATCAGGAGTTCTCACTCCCCTTGATTCAAAACATCGTGATGCTCGAAATCGTGAAATGGTCATATCCAAAATGACGCTCGTATCTGCTCTAAAATTGACGGCCAAGATTGCTTCCTCGAAGACCCCACGTCACCAGGTCTACGCAACAGGTGATAATATTTTTCTCAGACCCACACACCATAGGGCCATGGGCTATGACCATGGGGCCAAACTTTGAGCGCTTCGCGATTTCGCGTGTCGGGAGTTTGCGTTGTGCTCCATGATCGAACCTCCAATATGTGAAATCGCTATTTCCCATTATCTACTGCCACGTGCCCCTCTTCTTTAGATGGCCCATATCAAATTGTCAATGTGGGACCACATACCATCGGCACTCTTGGGAAGAATTTTCTTTGGCCCAGATCCTACGCCATGCGTCCCCTGGAATGGACGACCCTGATTATTTCATGATTTCACATGTCGCGAGTTTTCAGGACTCGCCCTCCTACTTTCCTGACTCACGAAATCATGAAAAGCTTATCTAACTGTCCAGATCTCTCCTTTGATCAATGGTTGTGATCTTGTCATGATTTTTCATTTCATGAGTTCTAAAAACTCTGCTCTTTGACCTTTCTGACTCGGGAAATTGCGACTATGCTAATCGTGCACCACGTGTCCCTTGCCCTTGCCCCAACCTTTTACAACTATTGTGTTAAGAGAAGCATATACAGAAGTAGTTGGAGCACAGGTTAAGATGAGCCTAGGACCATATTGGAGGAGCAGTGCCCGATCTCACTATTGTAAGGTGACTCTTGTGAGATTAATAAAAGAAGTACTTTTCCCGTCCCGCCATATGAGATTGTCCATATTTAAATTTGAATATATTTTGATAGAATCTCTAACCTATTAGTTTATAGATCATATGTGTGTGGAGTTCTTTGTTTGTCTTTTGTGAATGCAGGTCAGCGTTGGGAGGAGAGTTTCATTCAAAGAGCGACCAAGCATTGAAGGGATCGACATCAAACACAGAAACTAAGGTACAGTAACTGGATCTCTTTAACCTTGAATTTGCATATGAATAATGGGGTTTATGATTAGGATGATGGTAGAAAGTAGGAGACTTTAGGTCATTTCTGCATGCATGATAAAACCCTTAATGTTAGTCCGTAGGAGGGATTTCCCACCCACAACAGAATTGGCGACCATACTGGGGAATCTCTAGGGTTTTCTGGGGATACTTGTTGGGTATTTTAGAATTGGTTTATTACCTTTTTCTAAATTTTTTGCAAGAGTCTGAGCTTGTAGGGATTCTTGTTTTCCATACCAGTACTCCCTGCATGATTTCTTGGCTGTTTAATTTTCATCCTGAAAATTTATAGAGATATACACGGCCTGCAAAATCCTTGCCCGCGTATACACGAGCCCTACCTTTAGACAGCCCACGTATATCCGTTGGGCTGTTGAAGTGTCAATTGCGTGCTTAAGTCTAGAACTTTTTTTTAGAGGTAGTCATCCTCTTTCCCTGTTAGGAGTGATCCTTCTCAGGGGTTTCCTGGATTTGGTCATAGTCTCTGTGTTGCAGTCTATAGCATAGGAATAGCCTCAGATTAGCTTTGTTTGATCAAAATTTTCCTTGCATTTTCTTTGCTAAAGTTATCTTCTCTGTCTCTGAGGGACTCTGGTTTTCAGAACCAGTGCTCCCTGCCTAGCCTGGATTGTGTTTTTCATTTATTTTTTAGCATTTACAGAGCTATATGCACCCTGCAGTAGTTCTACATGCATGCATATGCACTCTGCCTTTGGACAGCATGCGTATATATGCTAGCTGCTGTGGTGACATACGTGTATTTGTGTTGGGGAGATCTTTTGACAGAGAGAGGCAGTCATCCTCTTACCTATCAGAAGTTAGTCTTTTCAAGGGTCTTTCTGGTCTCTGCCCTGGTCTCTGTGATCACAATTGGTAGCCTAGGTTTGACCATAGCATAGTTTTCTTTTCATCAAACAGATTTCTTGAATTTTCTGTAGTAGAGTCTTAGATAAATCTGTGAGTTTTTTTTTGAGATCAGCCTTTTTTCAGTTTTTGGTCAGGTGACTCCCTGCGATCTGTAGTAGGGCCAGAACTGTTTTTTGGTTTCCGTTTTGTCTTCACTTTATCATTTTTCTTTCTTTAGAAGAAATAAAAGGAATCCATTTTTCAATTCTAGTATTTTGAAGCATGTTAAAAAAATTTACTTCTAGGTTTGGTTAAAGAGTTTGTTGTTTGAATTAATCAATAGGAAAAAGATTGTTTTCATAAGTTATTGGCTGATTGACTTGGGACAATAAGTATCTCATAGTCAAGTGAAAGCTTGTTTGATTTTTCAGTTAAAATATCTTGGAAAGAAAAAGTTTGAAAAGTTGGTTTAAAAAAAAATTTAAAAAGAGAACATCTGAATTTGTCAAGAAGAAGTTTTTTTTTGTTTTCAGCTTGTTATTTATCTTCTCTTTCGTCTCTCAAAACATCACTAGTTTCACTTTCATAACCTTTGACTTGAGACAATCCCATAAAAATTAACGATTAATTAAAATCAACTAGACTTTATGTCTGTAGGGTACATCAACTAGTTTAGGCTAGAACCTTGATTTAGGATTGGAGAGGAAACTCTTCAAGGCTAAAAAGCATACATAAGAGTCTGTTCTAAGGAGTGTCAAAAGTCTAGTATCGTAAAATTTATCCAGGACCCCCTTCTAAAACAGGGGCTAAACATGAGGTCACGTAAGGAAAGGTAGCAGAGATAACCCCTCCAAAGTCAGACCAAACGTAGTGGGGAACGCATATAGAGGGCTTGTCTTGGGATTCCATTGATTGCATTTGCCACAGAGCTTTGTGGGTCTCGAATCTGTTCGAGGTCCTCAGTCATCTTTTGGAACACTTGCTTTCGATACCCTTGATAGGTTTTTGGCTTGATACCCTGCTCATTGTGGTCCACCTGACTGTAAACTGTACCCGCCTGATGATTGTTTGCGTGCTGGCAACCTATTTGCCTATGTTTCTAGTGACTTACACAGGTGACTGTGGGGGTATACCGCGGTACCTAGGATAGACATTAGGCCACGCTTTGCAGAGTATACCCAGAGGGTGCTTCCGTATTCGATTTCCACTTGCACCGGTAAGTTTCTCTAGTGTTGGTTGTTGTAACTATTCTTCCAACTAGTTAGTGATTGCTTGTTTTATCTCATAGGTACTCTTTTAGTGCATGTTGGTTTTCAAACAATTATAGATTTCCCTAGTGTGTCTTTGATCTTCTCACACAATGGAGAATCAAGAGTTCCGCTAGTCGCGAAGGATTCTGGGCCTGCCACCAGTTGACCTCGAACCCCACCCCCCCCCGCCCTCNGCTAAGGAAAAAATTAGACCAACAAGGGTGTTTTGAGACAACCAAGTTATAGGAAACTGTGCCCAACCCATCTTTGAGAGAAGAAAATTAGTTTTTGAAGGTACCAATCATTTCTGACCTTGGAGCAAAGGCTCTTGGTCCTTACAACCCTCCCATCACTGATCTATCAGTGCCCATCATCATACAGGTTCTACCTTACGAGCGTCTGGTAGTGTCACCAGCAACAATGGAAGCACACGCTGCCACTTCTTCAGGGAATACTGATATTTCCTTCACGACTGTCACTATTGGGGGTGTTCCACCTTCTAACCAACCATCATTGGTCTGGGCCACCATGGTCTTGATTGCTTCTACCTCGGGCAGCGGTCTGATTCCATCCATGGCGGTGATCACTGATTCGTTTCCTCAGAACACGACAGGCTCTCCCTTCTCATACGGGATGTCTAGCTTCGGTACAAGTACTGTACTTTCCTCCTCCACTCTACACACTTTGGGTCTGGGGGAAGGGAGTTCCAACACTCCTTTGCAAGGATATATTGGGGGCACTTCCACTCCCTTTATCACTTTCCCTTACGACGGGGGTCATATACCCCCTTCATCCCCCTCGCTCAGCGGTGTTCCTCAACACTATGTTGGGCCTAACATAAACTTGTTTGGAGCAGGTAGTCAAGCACTCCCTCCTTATAATATGTCGGTTGGTTTGACACCTTTCTCTTTATTCGACATTTGGTAACAACACTTTCTCGTCAGTTGTCGTTTTGGCTGGGGGAAACCCCGGTTATGGACAACCACATCATGTACAAAGTATTATTCCTACACAGGGGGCACACTTAGGAATTCCTTCCTCACAAGAATCTTAGAATCCATGGTAGGGACTAGTCCCCTTTCCAAGGATGACGATCGGGAGCAACCCTTTCCATACCCAGTGGAACACTAGGAAAGGCCCAATTCCCACGCCCACTGGATCGACAGGGGGAAACCCCTCCCAAAATCCTTGGAATGTGACACAAGATCATCCCTTTACGTCTTATTATGGGAACCAGCAGATGATGTCTCAACAAGCGCCCAATTCATACAATGGTCACGGTCATGGTTATCACCAGAGCCCTGGCCATCAACCTAACTTTTCCTGGCAACCTGGTGCCAGTCAAACCCCAGGATCCTTTTTCCCCGGCTATAACCCACAACCCAAACTATGATTTTTGGCAACCCTGCACTTGCAAGATTTGACAAGGCTCTTGAATGACCCCATTTTTCACGATCTGAGTTGGCCTCCCATGCCAACCAAGTTGCCTTTGGACATTCCAAAGTTCGAGACCAAGCCTAACGAAGATCCTAGTGATCACGTGACTACCTTCCACTTATGGTGCTTGTCCAACTCGTTAAGAGATGACTTCGTTCAGTTGTGATTGTTTCAATGCACTCTCATAGGGAGTGCTACAAAATGGTACATTGAGCTCGACTGCTCATGATAATCTTCCTTCAACAAATTGGCAATGGATTTCCTGAACCATTTCCAATTACCTGTAAGATACAACGTCGGCACAGAATTGTTGGCCAATTTCGAGCAGACAAAAGTGGACCATATCTCGGATCATATTCGAGAATGGAGACGCTGGAAGAGTTTGATCAAAGTGTCAGTCCCACCATCATTCCTGCTAGAGTGGTTCCTTAAGTCTTTGGTACCCCGGTTATCTAAAGACGTCGCAACATCCTGAGTGTTTTTCGAGGAAGACGCGATAATGAGAGCGCAACAGCTAGAGATAATTTACTCTCAATCTTGTTTACTCTACGAGATTTTGTCGGATGCACCAAGGTCAATCCTTGACAAAACCAGGCAAAGGTCTGAACCACATGCTGATGGCATTATTGGTTCAGCACAAACCAATCCTATTGATCCATTGTCAAATCAATTGCAACAATTATCAATACAACAGACAACAGCCAACCAAACCACTGGTTCGGCTGCTCCCCCTACCCAAAATTCGGATGTACACAGTGTGCAAATGACAAACTCAAAGGCCACCCAACAGCCTGATGGAAAGAAGAAACAATGGAAAAAGGGTAAGGGGGATAAGAAACCCACCGATAATGCTGGCAGAGGCGACACTGAAAAGAAGAAGTCAAAGTATCCTTGTAATCTTTGCAAGGAAGACCACCCAACCCATCAGTGCCCTCGGCTTGCAGAGGCCCAGAAGTTATTGGCACAGCAACAATGTG
Source organism: Picea mariana (assembly GCA_032191745.1). Lineage (NCBI taxonomy): Eukaryota > Viridiplantae > Streptophyta > Pinopsida > Pinales > Pinaceae > Picea > Picea mariana. Next base: position 150,190 of record JASDQU010373281.1, on the reverse strand, counting down.
AGGTGTTAATGAACTCATTCCCGCAGGGGAAAAATCTAACTCAAGCCTCCTCAAGCGCGGAAGGGGGCACTCAACAACTCCCTCCATCTTCAAGTAATCCTTCGTCTGCAAATGTCTATATAATGAAAGGTGATGCTTATATAATGACTAGAGAACATGATTACAGAAAGCTAGGTACCTCTAAGAAAGGTAAAGAAGTCAAAAACCCACCTCTTCCCCTTCAGATTGAGAATACGTTGGACGAAACAACGACACGCATCCCCAAAGGTGCGTTCAAAAAATATTCTTACAACCCAAACGCCAAGGCCACCCAGAACTACTATGTGGTGGAGGATTTATCACAAACCCTTTGTGTGATGTCTGCTTTGGAAGTCCTCCAGAGTTTCCCTTCCCAGAGAAAGGTTGTGTTAACTGCCCTAGGCTCTACCAAGACTTGTAATCCGGGAACAATCATGCTTGATACCTCTAAATTAAAACCTCGTCTTCCTTACCATGTCACTTTTCAGATAGTAGTGGCTTATACCACAAAAACTTTTACCCGGAATATTTTCCATACAGTGGTGGATGAGGGTGCCTTGACATGCGTGATGTCTTTGGCATGTTGGAAGGCCATGGGCCAACCTGTTTTGTCTCTGTCACCTACTCTACTTACATATTTTGATAGTCATTCTTTCCGACCACATAGGATCATCCCCTCTTTCCCTGTGCATTTGGGGGGAAAAACCTTATGTGTCGAAGTTGAAGTGGTCGATGCTTCCCTCAACTACAATCTTTTATTAGGTAGGAGTTGGACCTATGCTATGCAAGCAGTGGTCGCGACAGTGTTCTGGGTCTTGTTATTTCCTCACAAGGGTCGAATTGTGACCATTGATCACTTATCCTTCTCTCGTCCCGACCCTTCATCGGGAGTCTCCACAGTCCTGATGATTGATAACCCCCAGCCTGGCATCGTCAATGTCCATTATATGACGATTGTCCCCGACCAGCCTCGGGCTGAAATTTTTCAAATCTCGTCATTTTGCACAACGTACTTTCACGATCCATGGACCCTTCCCTCCCCATTCGCTACAATGGAAGGGACAGAGCACCATGGCATGGCCATGCCTTTGTTCACGACAGAAGTTGCATACTCAATCATTCAACGAGCTTCTGCCAACCTTGATCCAACTCCAGCACAAGAGTTAGATCCGGTGCTCAAGCCTATTTGGGCTCAAGGTTCCCTTGCTGATACAGATTCTTTAGACTTAGTCTTGCCTTCAGACGAAGCGATTATTGAGGCAATGACTAGTCCGGACAGACCCTGGGATGATCTTCATCATAGATCTTACTTCCTCCCAGAGTTAAGATGAATTGAAGCAGGAGAATTCACTCTGACCATGAATGGAGATAAAGATTGTCCTATCAATCCTTTGGCAACACACATGGTTTATGCTGAAGGAAATATGGCCACAATATCTGAGACGATACCTATTGACATCTCCAAAACCCCTGGCATCGAGGAGAATATCTTCATCGAAGCGGACTGCTTCCCCAAGGAAATTCAAATCTACACAGATTTATTTAAATAATTTTGCGACGTCTTTTCCTGTTCTTACAAGGAAATGTTAGGCAAAGACCCACGAATTGTTGAACATGAAATCACGACTTATCTTGATGTCAATTTGGTCTGGCAGAAGCATCATCTGGTCAATCCTAGGAAAGAAACATCTATCAAGGCTGAAGTAGAGAAACTACTTAAAGCTGGTTTCATCTACGTCGTCCAATTGACTCAATGGGTGTCGAATCTCATGCCAGTCAATAAAAAATAGGGTACAATTCGCGTATGCACAGACTTTATTGACTAGATAGTCGATGAATTCACAGGATGCAAGGCCTTTTCATTCATGGATGGTTTTTCGGGATACAATCAAATACAAATCAAACCCGAAGACCAACACAAAACCGCTTTCATCTGTCTATGGGGTAAATTTGCTTATTGTAAGATGCCTTTTGGTCCGAAAAATGTTGGAGCTACGTTTCAGTGGGCCATGTCTTTTGCTTTCCACGACCTCAAACACATAGTCGAGGCTTATCTCGATGATTTAGCGTCATGATCTCGCAAGAGAGCTAATCATCTGGAACACCTCAGACTTATCCTTGAATGGTGTCGCTACTACCAAATCCGCTTGAATCCAAACAAGTGTAGTTTTTGCGTCACATTAGGTCATCTGTTAGGTTTCATCATTTCGACAACAGGGATCATGGTCGATCCTTTCAAGGTTGAGGCAATAATTCAATTGCCTCCCCCGTGCACCATACCTCAGCTTCAGAGTCTGAAGGGAAAAGCAAATTTTCTACGGCATTTCATCACAAATTATGCCAAGATCACAAAGGGTTTTATGCGTTTATTGAAGAAGGATGTTCCTTTTCATTGGGACGAAGTCGCTCAACGCTCTTTCACTACATTGAAAAGCGCCCTCATATCAACCCCTCTACTTCAGCCACCCAATTATAATAAAGATTTCCTATTATATTTGGTCGTTGCAGAGTCAACCATTGGTATGGTCTTAGTTTAGGAGGATGATTTACTCTCAGAATACATGATTTATTACCTGAGTCGAGGCCTAGTTGGACCAGAACTCAATTATTCCTATATTGAAAAACTTGTGTTGGCAACAGTTCATGTTGTCCAACGGTTCCATCATTATATTTTGTTTTTCAAGACCACCATCATCGTCGTCGTGAATCCATTTCAATACGTATTAACATGACAATTCATTGGCAGAAAAATTAGTAGATGGATAGTTATCCTCCAGGAATTCGAATTGGAATTCGTTTCGGCGAAATCCAAAAAGTCGATGGTCTTCGTGGAACTCATATCGGAACTTCTAGTCGAATCAGGTGATGTTATACCTGATGAGTCGCCTATAAAAGGAGACATGTTTATTATCGTGTCTTCTGACCCCTAGTATAGAGATGTGCTTGTCTACCTCCATACTTTGAAGTGTCCCACCTCGGATTCTCGTGATGAGCGTCACCATATATTCCATCAGGCTAAGAATTATCTCATACTCGAGGACACATTGTATCGTCGAGGTGTAGAATGCATCCCTCGTCGATGTCTCACTCATGAAGAAGTGGAAATTGTGCTTAACGATTTCCACACTGGAGCATGTGGCGGTCATTTGTATGGGTTGGCAACAGCCCAAAAGATTCTATGAGCCAGTTACTTTTGGCCGACATTAATCAAAGATTGTGTTGAATCAGTCAAGAAGTGCTACCCGTGTCAAATCTTCTCTCAGAAGATGAGGGCACACCCCGCTCCCATGTTTCTCGTTATTACTGTTGTTCCCTTCACTAAATGGGGGATTGATTACACTACATGCAACCCCCCTTCAGCAAGGGGGCACCGCTATATCATTGTAGCAGTAGACTACTTCACCAAGTGGGTCGAAGCTATTCCAACATTCAAAGATGATGGAGAGACAACAACTCTCTATTTGTTCAAGCAGATAATAGCAAGGTTCGGCATCCCGAGAGAGATTGTCACCGACCATGGAAGTCACTTTCAGAACAAAATGATGACCGAGTTAACATCAAATATTGGGTTGAGGCAGGAACATTCATCACCTTACTACCCCCAAGCGAATGGTCAGGTGGAAGCTGTAAATAAATCTCTTAAAACCATTCTACAGTGAACGATCAATTCAGACAAGTCAAATTGGCATTTGATGATGTATTCGGCATTATGGGCTTACCAAATGTTTGTTAAGACTGCAACCGGTTTATCACCTTTTCAACTCATTTATGGGTTGGAAGTAGTCTTGCCTATAGAATGCCAGATCCCATCGTTAAAGTTGGTCATACAGTTATTGTTAGATACTTCACCACTTGAAGAATGGTTACTAAACCTCGAACAGCTCAATGAACAGTGTCGTGATATGGCCTCGTCTAACGAGGCTCACAAACAAAAAGTCAAGTGTCAGTATGATCGGTCCATTTGTCCTCGCATTTTCTCTGAAGGTGACCTCGTCTTGGTCTATGACCAAGATAAGGACCCTCTAGGGGCAGGCAAGTTCAAACCCATGTGGTTCAGACCTTTCATCATGAAAGAAGTAATACAGAAGGGTGCTTATCATCTGGTGGACTTTGAGGGAAATGTTTTGGCAGATCCTAGAAATGGGCTCTACCTCAAGAAGTATTACTCATAGGTGGGTCACCTTGGGTGACTTTTTGTAATATATGTATAGTCTTTCTACTATTACTTTTTGGGTTTTTGGTTTTATGGACGTGTCATTTTTTTATGTCATCTTCTTCACTGTGGCATATGTCAAGTGAATCAGAGGTGTTCATTGGATTCGTGGATGGCACTAGCCGGAACACTCGGAGGCTTGTCTCCGCAGCTTGGGTAATTTTCACACCTCAGGGTCAGTTGCTATCTTCAGGAGGTATATGTTTAGATGACACCACAAACAATGTTGTCGAATATAGTGTAGTTATTGAGTTACTTCGTGACACTTTGTCACTTGGTATCTCTCACCTCCAAGTCTATTTAGACACTCAAGTGGTTGTGTCTCAATTAAATGGAGTATATCGTGTTCATGACCCTACTCTACACCGACGATTCCTTAGGGTACGTCTCTTAGAACGAAGCTTTGATTATATTACATATTTTCATATTCCTAGAACATTAAATCAAGTTATAGATACTCTAGCTAATCGAATATTAGATTGGCATCTTGCACACATGTAAGAAAGATACACATATGCACTTGTAAATACATTTGTAAAGTAGATGTAATCCATAAGACATAAAAAGACATAAAAATCCATATATAATATCAAAAATATCAAAGTACATGTGTGGGTGCAAGCGCCTCAAAAATACGTCCAGTAAAGAGTCATGGGGCTTATGCCCTCAAAAATATGCAAATATTGCCCTCAGCACGTAAGAAGTCCAATCTAACTAAGGACAAGGCCTATTGGCCCTGTTATAATGATCAAGGGCGTTTTCCAAACGTCGAAAAATCCGGACCCACATCTGTGGTCCCCCCACTACATGAGGCTGCATAGATGGTGGCAGATCCTTGATCTCTGCCATGGGGACTGTATGAGTGAGTGAGGTAAAGTTCCACTCTACCTATCTCAATACTCTCTCAGCCTCTCCAGTCGGAGGTCCCCCTGTTGCTACTGGTCCACCAGCTGCAGTCGGTCCTACCTTTAGTCGAGGACGTCGCCTATTCCTCGCGAAGTCCGCTGGACGCACTGGCCCCACATCTGCACATAACACATACTTAATTGTCAAATACTTTGGTATATACAAAAAATGATATATATAAAAACAACATAAAAATTAAATAAATTTGAAAAAGAAAGAAAAAAACAAAGCAAACTTACCCATCTCTCCTCGCTGCTCTCTGGGAGGTACTAGAATCTCAGGATCTCTCGAGAAGTCGATCCCAGCATAGAGGTAGTACTCTATAACTGGAATTTGTCGTGCCCACCAAGCAAAAAACTTGTCATCGAAAGCCTCAATGGTCCTTCCTCCCCCATGTCATGGCAACGGCGCCGCCCATCTACATAGTGCAGGGTGAGAGGCCTCGTGCCCTCATATCGTATCTCTAGGACTGAGACCTGGTACTCTCGAAGAAGAAGAAAGCACAAAGGATTGTCCCAAACCCAAAGTTCATGTGCCTCTGCATATGGCACTCCGTCAACTGCCTCTTCATGCAGTCTAGCAATGTGGTACTCCAGTCAAAGATTTGTGCATTTAAGCACTGAATCGCACAATTCATGTGTGCCTGGGAGGCCTAATGTAGAGTCGCGGATCCAATGATCCACCCAATATGAAAAAATATCACTTTCAATGATAGGTCAGAGATCTTGCTTATTGGCACCTGCGTGCCCATCTTGTCGGTACCGGCTTCACAGTGAAGTCTAATCAACTCCGCTATGTTGAGAGGCCTGGAAGGAAAAGTGTGGAAATTGACTGGTTCCCCTCTCCTTGAGAGGCCAGTCAAAAAGAATATGTCCTCAGTCGTTGGATTCAATGATTGACCCTCAAGCATGAAGGCCTCTGCATCAAGGTTCCAATAGTCAACCAAGGTGTTTAGTAGCCTAGGTTGTGCCCGCATGAAAGGAAAATGGAAAAACTTTATCAAACCACATTGTGTTAATGCGGCAAGAGCATTAGGGTCCTCGTCGACCAAAAGATCAATGTCCTCATGCTCCCTTTCTCTCCAGTGAACATACATCCTGCAGTTTACAAGTTTAGGAGAGATCAACCCTTGCAATTTTTATTTTTTTTCACATCTGTTATGAGGGAAATCTCCCTACGAACTAGCAAATAGAGTTCAGACTTTGCATGCAGATATGACCGAAGAAGAACTACTTTCTGCCTTCATCCCTAGATTTAAAACCCCTTTTCTTAGTAAATGCAAGGAAATATCAACCTACCTCGTTCCTGACGTTTGATGTCGATCCTCCGTTGTACTTGATTACTTGTTCGCAATACTCCTTCCAAAGTTGACCTACATACAAGACAAGCAACAACTACGCATGCATCCTACTTATATACTAACGGGTTAGAAATCCAAACATATACTAATCAAACTATAAAAATTTCATGAATTGGGATGGGAAAAGCATTTTCTTTATTACTTTGAATGAGTCAACTTACAAAAGTTGAGACCGGCCACCACTCCGCGAACCTGATCCTGGGCTCCTCTTCTACTATCCTCCAACTGCTTTGCTTTATATCTCCTTTGGCATCAGGAAAGGCTAAAGGGTTGGGACAATGGGAATACGCAAATGGGTAGAGTTTCTTTGCTATATTTTTCCTCCTCCAAATGGGACCCCTGCCCCTTCTTTTATAGTCTAGAAGGAGCTAGGTATTTGAACGAACCCTCAGCCATGCATGGCCGAGAGTTTCAATTAACTCACCCATAGCTTTTGTGTTCCGTCAGCAACTTTCCTTTTTCATGCTTTTGTCGGTCCACATGGGCTTTTTTGGGTTTAGCTAGTGTGCACACGCGTGCAGTAATGGAGTAGGGCACATGGGCCTTTATAAAAGAGAATTTTCAAAGAGTTGTTCAGCAGTGCTTTGGCAAAGAAGGGATATGAGATGGCCTGATGCCAGGTAAGCATGTGTGGTGCAATTTAGGGTTATAACAAATGCCCCCTAATGTGTGAGGTCAGAAGATCATCTGATGGCCAAAATACATTACCAATCTTTACTGATGTGCCGAACAATGTAGCCCAAGGATCAGGAACTGGGAGGCGTCGTCTGCAAAATAACAAATGTCTCCCCGAGGCGGGCATACCCATGCTCGGGATAAAATAGAATCATGGCTACCAATCAAATACAATGTAGATCCATGTCATATAACTATATAAAGAGTATCCGTGAACAATACATAGTGGAGCTACATCTCGAAATCGAAAAGATATACGTATAAAGTATCCATCTTCTAGAAGTTGATACGGCCTGATGGCTAGAGATGAGATCTTTAGAGCTCGAGCAACAACTTCAAAATATTCAAAACTTGGGTAGGAGTGTAATATGAGTGTACGACTGTACTACCCAGAGGTCTTCGACAGCTCGTCGGTCATGGACTTGATAATCTTGATGATCAGACTGAAGGATTCAGTGATTTCAAACAAGGACTTGATTGGATGTTCAGGATGGTCGAGTATGAGGACAAGAGACATATTGCAGAGGGGCCGACTCAGGCTTGGTGATAAACTTCCCTTGGATAATAGCATGACAAATGATGAGACTTAAGAAGCATGGCATTAATCATAAGTCTACGAAGTAGGAGGCAACACAAACTCTCCATATGTTTGGAAGGATAACCAAACGGTGGAGGACACATCTCTATATAGCGAGAAAATTTTTCCTCAGGTCGTACTACATCCCATAGTCTGATGAACAAATGGACAGATGTGCTTTATCCAAGGGCAACTCATTATGCTGCCAATAAAGAAAATACTTTTCCCTTCCTCTTTTTGGGGTATATTTTATTTTTTTTTTGGTCCTTTTCAATATTTTTGGAAAAAGAATAAAGGAATATTACATTACAAAGGAGGAACGAGTGTTGCAAACATACAAGTTCAAGGCACAAGGGCAAGACTGATGTTCAAAATAATGATACTCGGGAAAATTCCTCCGGGGGCCAAGGGTGTTAAAACGCAGAAGCACATTGTTACTAGGCTGACATAGAAGGTATGCAAACGCGGTTAACAAAACACACAATGGTAACATCCTTCGATGTAAGTTTAACGAACCTAGAGAAGGTAAGCTCGGTGGTTTTTCATATTTAGAGAGTCTGAAAAAACATAAAAGGAGACTCCATTGGGGTACCTTTTTCGAATATAGTCTATTCAGTTCAAAAAAGGGGTAAACTAGCACCGATAAGACGTCGATTCAAAACCATTTTAACAAGTGTTACAAGGACAAGATCACTTGGCTATTTTTTTCATTTTTAAGGAGTCTGAAAAAAGCTTAACTATGGACTCCGTCGGGAATGTTCTTCTGGACCAATTTTAACGAGTGTGAAAGAATAAGGTCACTCGGCAATCTTTTCGATTTTAGGGAGTCTGAAAAGAGTTTAACTATGGACTCCATTGGGGTTCCTTCTTCGTAAGTTTAGTCTCTCAGGCCCGAAAAATGGATAAAATTATACCTGAGAGTACTCTTCTATAGAGCTAAAGTTCCATAGAGTATACCTTTGTTCGTACAGTTGACCGTCTGGACTGAAAAAGGGGTAAATTACCGCCAGACAGACATGACTTCAAATTTCAGTTTAACGAGCGTGAAAGGCCACAAGATCGCTCGGCAATCTTTTCATATTTAGAGGGTCTGAAAAGGGCTTAAAAGAAGACCCGTTATTTTTTGGGAGTCCTGAGAGTGAGGTCAAGAGCGAAGAAAAATCATGCAAATGAGGCTCAAACTCATATTCAGGAAAGACTATAAGGACTCCCGAGCCTACAGTGTTTTTAGAGACAGCATGAATGCCATAATGCAACCAAGATCTACCTAGGGCATCCATGTTCCAGTAAGCTCTACCGCCAAATTGCGACACTTCTAAAGCAGAGATGATGGTTTTGTGTCACAATCTAATGGGATCGATCCTATGGAAAATGAAAAAGACAACGAGATACAAAAAACAAGATAGAAACCTAACCTATATGCTCAAGTTGATCGTCGGAAAAATTTTCATGGACCGTCAAAATTTACTCAAAACTCAAAACAAATGTCCCAATACCCGATCAAATCCCTCCCATATAACTCCTGAATCACTCTAAATGGTTTTTGGTATAAAGAAAATTATAAGGGAGGCCAAAAAAGTGACAAAAAGATGCCAAAAAGTCTATAAATAGAAGTTGGCAGCTCATTATCACCATTGTTGATTTGGAAATTGACTCTGGAGCCAAAAGACCCCCTTTGATAAAAACGGTGATTCCGAGAGCTATAGTGGATGAAATGAACTTTTGTCTGGACCAAGTAAGTACAAACTCCCCTATCTAGCTATTCAATTATTTATTCTTGCTTTTGATTTTATTTTTTGGGTGGGCGTCGACCTTTAAAAGGTCGGCCCTAGGTCCACGCGGGTTGTCTCTGGACAAGCCACATGTACACTCGGGCGGAGTAAAAACTGCCCACGTGCACACGCGACTGTCACCTAGACAGCACGCATGGACCTCCCTTTATAAACAAAAGAACCAAAGAGCACTCACTCACCCTCCTGAACTTTGTTGTTTCGGCAGGATGTATGTCCACTGGAAGGAAAGGGAGCATGAAGAAGTTGGTGAGTTGGTTGTGGGAGATCCGAATGTCATGGCTGCGTTGATGCAATGTGGTTTGCTAAATTTCTTCCTGTGTCCATTTATGTGGGCACAACTGATGCTACTGAATGCCTTGGTTGACTATTGGCATCCTGATGCAGAGGCTTTCATGCTAGAGGGGCAATCACTGGTGCCCACCACCGAGGATATCTACTTTTTGACTAGCCTCTCAAGGAGAGGGGAACCAGTCAATTTTAGTACATTTCCGTCGGGGCCTCATAACATAGCGGAACTGATAGCCCTGCACTGTGAGGCTGGGACAAACCGTTTGAGCTCCCAGGTGCCCATAAGTAAGATCACTAACCTATCGCTGCAAGTGATATTATTTCTCATTGGGCGGATTACCGGTTCAACAGCCTTGCATTAGGTGTCCCGCGCACAAATGAATTGTGCTATATAGTGCTTGAATGCACAAATTTTTGATTAGAGTACCACACTACTGGAGTGTATGAAGAGGCAATTGAAAGATTGTCGTCAGCGGACACAGAGGAACTTCGGGTTTGGGACTATTTTGTGTTCCTTCTTTTTTGAGAGAGTTCCGAGCTTTAGTCCTCGGGTATTGGTACGAGGACATTAGGCCTCTTTTCCTGTTGTATGTAGATGGGCAGTATTACTGCCGTGACAGGGTGGTGGAAGGACCAATGAGTCCTTCGATGATGACTTTTTTGCATGGTTGTCACGGCGGATCCCTGTGATTGAGGATTACCCATATGCAGGGATAGACATTTCGAGAGATCCTGAGATACTCATGCCTCCTGGTGAGGAGCAAGGGGAGATGGGTAAGTCTCCACCTTTGTGGTTTTTTTGTTGTATATGTGATTTTTATGTTGTTTTTTTTATATATATCATTTTTTTATATGCCGGAGTATTTGACGGATATACGTTTGTTGCATGCAGATGTGGGACCCGTGCAACCTACTGATTATGCAAGGAACAGGCGTCGTCCTCGGCCAGGGGCCGTAGCTGCTGCTGCCAGGGGACCAACAGTAGCAGGAGACCTCCCAGCCAGGGAGGCTGAGAGATTACTCAGACGAGTTGAGCAGAAAATTACTGCACTCACTTGCACAGTCCCGATGGCAGAGATTGAGGACCTGTCGCCATCCATGTAGCCTCATGTAGTGGGGGCACCTTGGATGTGGGTTCAATTGTTTAGGCATTTATCCCATGCTGTGGACCAGTATAACAGGGCCCATAGGCCCTAAACCTATTTAGACATTTCACGTGCCACGAGCACTACTTGTATATATTTTTTGAGGGCATAAGCCCTGTGACTCGTTATTGGTCCTATTTTTGAGGCGCTTGCGTCCATCTATGTACTTTGGTTACTTTCATGATATTATATATGGTTTTTTGGTCTTTTGTGTCTTACGGATCATGTGTGCAAAAATGTATTTGCATGCTTATGTCAATGTTCTTTCATATGTGTGCAAGATGCCAATCTAAAATTTGATTAGCTAGAGTATCTGTAATTTGGTTTAATCTCCTAGGAACATGAAAATATGTAATATAATCAAAGTTTCATTCTAAGAGACGTACCTTGAGAAATCGTCGGTGTAAAGTTGGATCATGAACTCGGTATACTCTATTTAACTAAGACACAACCAATTGAGCGTCGAAATAGACCCAGAGAACAGAGATACCCAATGACAAAGCGTCACAAAGCAACTCAATAACTGCATTGTACTCGGCGACATTATTTGTGGTGCCACCTAAGCATATACCTCCGGAGGATAACAACTGGCCCTGAGGTGTAAAGATTAACCAAGTTGCAGAGGCAAGCCTCCTAGTGTGCTGACTAGCACCATCTGCATACCTAATGAACACCTCAGAATCACTTGACATCTGCCATATTGACGAAAGATAACATCAATGGCACGTCCATAACATTTAAAAGAAACAAAAAAATAATAGTACAAAGACTATACATATGTTACAAAAAGTTACCCACAGTGACCTGTCTATGAGTAATACTTCTTGAGGTAGAGCCCATTTCTAGGCTCTACCAAATCATTCCCTTTGAAATCAACCAGACGATAGGTGCCCTTTTTTAATACTTCTTTTATGATGAAAGGCCTGAACCACATGGGTTTGAATTTGCCTACCCCCAAGGGGTCCTTATCTTGGTCATAGACCAGGACAAGGTCGCCTTCAGAGAAAATCCTAGGACGAACGGACCTATCATATTGACACTTGACCTTATGTTTGTGACCCTCGTTGGCCAGGGCCGCATCACGACGTTGTTCATTGAGCTGCTCAAGGTATACTAATCGTTCTTCGAGTGGAGAAGTGTCGGGCAATAATTGTACTGCCAATTTTTGAAAAGGTGAGAAACCAGTTGTGGTCTTAACAGATGTTCGGTAAGCCCATAATTTCGAGTATAGAATTAAATGCCAATTTGACTTGGTGGAGTTGATAGTTCGTTGTAGAATAGTCTTAAGAGTTTTGTTTACAGCTTCCACCTGCCCATTAGCCTGGGGTAGTAGGGTGATGAATGTTCTTGTCGTAACCCAAGCTCTGATGTTAATTCGGTCATCATCTGATTCTGAAAGTGACTGCCATGGTCAGTGATAATATCCCTCAGGATGTCGAACCTTGCTATGATCTGGTTGAATAAAAAGAGATTTGCAGTCTCTCCATCATCTTTAAACATTGGCATAGCTTCCACCCACTTTGTGAAGTAGTCGACAGCTACGATGATATAGCGATGCCCCCTTGTTGAAGGGGGGTTACAAGTAGTGTAATCAATCCCCCACTTGGTGAAGGGACCAACTGTGATGACAGGAAACATGGGAGCGGGATGTGCCCTCATCTTCCGAGAGAAGATTTGGCACGGATGGCACTTCTTGACCGATTCGATACAATCTTTGATAAGTGTCGACCAGAAGTAACCTGCTCGTAGAATCTTTTGGGTTGTTTCCAACCCAGAAAAATGACCGCCACAAGCTCTGGTATGGCAATCATTGAGCACAATAACTGCCTCCTCATGTGTGAGACATCGACATAAGATGTAGTCTACACCTCTCCGATACAACGTATCATCAAGTATGAGATAATTCTTAGCATGATGGCGTATACGCCGACGCTCATCACGAGAAGAAGAAATGGGGCACTTCAAAGTCTGGAGATAGATAAGTATATCTCCATACTAGGGATCTGAAGATGTGATCAAAAACATATCTCCCTGGATAGGCGATTCTTCAAGCACAACGTCACCTGACTCAACCGAAAGTTCTGAAATAAGCTCTGTGAAGACCAGTGACTTTTTGGACTTTGTTGAAACAAAGTCTAAGTCAAAATCCTGGAGGATGACCATCCATATACTGATTTTTCTGCCTATTACTCGTCGTGTCAACATGTACTGAAATGGATTCACGATGGCAATGACGGTGGTATTGCGAAACAAAACGTAATGACGGAACCGTTGAAAAGCATGAATTACTGCCAACGCAAGTTTTTTGATATAATAAAAAATATTTGTTATAGTTAGGTGGCCGGAGCAGAGGGGCAGTTGTGAGGGAATGTTTTAATGCGTCGAAAGAGCATTGAGCGGCATCATCCCAGTAAAAAGGAACGTCTTTCTTCAGTAAGTGCATAAAGCCCTTGGTGATTTCGACATAGTTGGCGATGAAGCGTCGTAAAAAGTTCGCCTTGCCTTGTAGACTCTGAAGTTGAAGGATTGTGCATGGGGGGGGCAACTGAATTATTGCCTCCACCTTGAGAGGACCAACCATGATCCCTGTTGTTGATACGATGAAACCTAACAATCTTCCTGACATTACGTAGAAGTTGCACTTGTTTGGATTCAAGCAAATCCGAAAGTAGCGACAGCGTTCGAAGATCAGTCTAAGGTGTGTGGGATGATCCGTTCTCTTATAAGATCATGATGCTAAATCATCTATATAGGCCTCAACTATATGCTTGAGATCATGAAAATCAAAATACATGGCCCACTAGAAGGTGGATCCAGCTTTTTTAAGACCAAAAGGCATTTTACGATACGCGAATGTACCCCAAGGACAAATGAATGTCGTTTTGTGTTGGTCTTTGAGTTTGATTTGGATTTGATTATATCCCAAAAAACCATCCATGAAATAAAAGGCCTCGCAACCATCACATTCATCAATGATCTGGTCGATGAATGGTGTTGGAAAATCATCTTTGGGACATGCCTTGTTCAAATCATGGAAATCGGTACATACACGAATCGTGCCTTGTTTTTTATTGACCGGCAGAGGATTTGACACCCATTGGGTCAACTGGATAGGATAGATAAAACCTACCTTTAGCAATTTCTCAACCTCAATCTTGATGGTTGCTTCTTTCTTAGGATTAACTGGACGGAGATTTTGTCAAACAGGCTTGGCATCAGGATACATTGTGATCTCATGTTCAACTATTTTTGGATCGATACCTGGCATTTCCTCATAAGTCCAGGCAAACACGTCATGAAATTCTTTGAAAATATCTGTGTAGATTTGAATCACTTCGGGGGAGAAATCCGCTTCGACGAATATATTCTCCACGACACCAGGGTTTCGGGAGATATTGATCGGTACGGTTTCAGCAATAGTTTCCATATTTCCCTCAGCATAAATTTCGTGTGTAGCTAAGAGATTAATAAGGCACAACTGATCTCCCGTCATGGTTACGGTGAATTCTCCTACTTCGATTCGGCTTAACTCTAGGAGAAAATATGATCTGTGATGAAGATCTTCCCAAGGTTTTTCCAGACTAGTCATTGCTTCGATTACTGCTTTGTCAGAAGGCAAGACTAAGTCTAACGAATCGGTGTTAGCGAGAGAACCCTGAGCCCAAATAGGCTCTAGAAGTGGATCTAACTCTTGTGCAAGAGTTAGATCAGGGTTAGTTGAAGCGTGCTGGACTAAAGAGTACGCTACTTCAGTGGCAGACAAGGGCGTGGACATGCCTGGGTGCTCTGTCTCATCCATCGTGGTCGATGGGGAAGGAAGTATCCACAGATCCTTGAAATAAGTCGTACGGAATGACGAAACTTGAAAAATATCAACCTTATGGTGATTGGATATAAATTTGATATCACTATGAGGGGGTGGGTAATCGAAGGTACCCATCAAGGATGGGCACAAACCAACTCCTACATTGATGACACCTGGTTGAGGATTATAAATCATCGGGACCGTGGATGCCCCCAAAGCTGGGTCAAGTCTGGAGAAAGACAATTAATCAATGGTCACTATACGGCCCTCGTGTGGAAACAACAAGACCCGGAAAACTGTAGCAACCACAGCTTGCATAGCATAAGTCCAACTTCATCCTAACAAGACGTTATAGTCAAGGGGAGCATCGACTACCTCTACTTCAACACACACGGTCTTCCCTCCTAACTGCACGGGGAAAGAAGGAACGATGCCATGTGGCCAGAACGAATGACCGTTGAAAGCAGCGAAGAGACTAGGTGATGGAGACAAAATGGTTTGGCCAATGGCCTTCCAACATGCCAATGACATAGCACATGTTGAGGCGCCCTCATCAACCACCGTGCGGAAGATATTCCGAGTAAAATTTTTCGTGGGATAAGCCACTACTATCTGAAACGCTACGTGGTAAGGCAAACGAGGTTTTAAGTTGGTTGTATCCAACATGATGGTACCTGGATTACAAGTCTCAGTAGAGCCTAAAGCGATTAACAAGGATTTCCTCTGAGAAGGGCAGCTTTGGAGGACCTCCAAAGCAAACATTGCACAAGGGGTTTGTGATAAATCCTCCACCACAGAGTAGTTCTGGGCGACCCTTGCTTTTGGGTTATGAGAAGCTTTTTTAAATGCACCTTTTGGAATGCGTGTCATTATTTCTCCCAACGTCTTCTCAATCTGTAGAGGAAGAGATGGGAGGTCAGCTTCTTTACCCTTCTCAGAAGTGTTTGGTTTACTATAGTCGTGCGCTCTATTCGATATAAAATCATCACCCCTAACCATATATACGTTCGCAGATGCAGGGTTGTTCGGAGGTGGACAGGGTTCTTGGCTACCACCTTCTGTGCTTACAGAGGCTTGAGTTAGATTTTGCCCATGTTGAAATGAATTAGTCAACATCGCATGTTGTTGCTGCGTGAAAAATTTTTGGGCCTCTACAAGTCGAGGACATAGATGGGTTGGGTGGTCTTCCACGCACAAGTTGCATGGATACCTCACCTTCCATTTTTCAATGTTGTCCCCGCCAGCATTATCGGTGGGTTTTTTATCCCCCTTACCCTTCTTTCGATGTTTTTTCTTCCCTTTAGGCTGTTGGGTGGCCTTTGGGTTAGTCGACTGCACTATGTGTACCTCCAACATTTTGGTAGGGGGAGAAACCAAAGCAGTAGTTTCACTGGCCATTGTGTGTTGTATAGATAATTGTTGCAACTGCTTCATCAATTGCTCAGTGGGCTTTGTTTGTGCTGAACCAACAACACCATCAGCATGTGGTCCAGCTCTCTATCGAGTTTTATCCAGTATTGAACGTGGCGCATCTGGCAAGATGTTGTATAATAAACCGGACTGAGAATAGATGAGCTCAAACTGTTGAGCCCTCATGATGGCGTCTTCTTCAG
>JASDQU010373281.1:121318-133428 GCA_032191745.1 Picea mariana | reverse complement strand
ATCGAGCTCGATGTACCATTTCGCGGCACTCCCAATGAGAGTACATTGAAACAATTGCAACTGTACGGAGTCATCTTTCAATGAGTTAGATGAGCACCAAAGATGGAAGGTAGTCACATGATCTCCTGGATATTCGTTAGGCTTGGCTTCAAACTTTGGAATGTCCGAAGGCAACTTTGTCGGCATAGGAGGCCAACGCGGATCGTGACAAATAGGGTCATTCAACAACCTTGTCAAATCTGGTAAGTGTAAATTCGTCAGGAAAGGTAGTTTGGATTGTTGGTGATAACGTGGGAAAAAGGGGCCTGGAGTTTGACTGGCACCAGGTTTCCAGGAAAAGTTTGGCTGATGGCCCGGATTCTGGTAGAAACCATGGCCCTAGCCAGTGTATGGATTTTGCATATGTGGAGACATCATCGGCTAATTTCCCAAATAGGACATAGATTGTTGGGCATGCATTATATTCGAAGGAATTTGGGAAGGGTTACCCCATGTCGGTCCTGTGGGGATAGGCATAGTAGTTTGGCCGGGGTTCCATTGATTGTGGAAATAATTACCCCAAATCAGCATTCCAAACGAGGGAACGATCCCTGCCCTGAATTCCAAGGTCCTGCTAGGTTTGCCCCATGTGCAGGAATAGTACCCTGCATAGGAGTAGATTGTCCAAAAATGGGGTTGCCCCCAGTCGGGAAAGCGGCTAACAAGAAGGTGTTGTTACCAAATGTTATGTTCAAAGAAAACGATGTCGAACCTATCGGCATACTATGCGAAGGTGGTCTTTGACTCCTCGCTCCAAATAAACTATTGTGTGTAGGTTTCCCGGAAAATGGCTGATGCGAGCCGTCGAGTGAAGGGGACGAAGGAGGGATGTGACCTCCTCCATAAGGGAAAGCATTAAAAGGAGCAGGAGTGCCCCCCATGTGACCTTGCAGAGGAGCGCTAGAGCTCCCTGCCCTCAGACCCAAAGTCTATAAAGTGGAGTAAGAAAGTACAGGACTTGTACCCGAACTAGGCATCCCATAAGAGAACGGAGGGCCTATCACACTTGGTTTGAAAGGGGTTGTGGCCACCTCCAAAGATGGGATCGGACCACTGTGCGATGTAGAAGCGGTCGAGACCATGGTGACTTGGACTGATGACGGTGGTTTAGGAGGTGAAAGCTCTCCTGTGGTGACAACCATGGTGGGAATTATAGAATTCCCAGAAGGAGTAACAGCATTTGTTTCCATTGTTGTGTGCAACACTGTCTGGCGCTCGTAAAATTGAATTGGTATGATGAAAGGTGCTAAGAAATCAGTGGTTGGGATTTCAACCGAGCCAAGAGCGGTTGCTTCAAGGTCCAAAATGGTTGATTCCTCCGGGGGTTGGTCAGGCACAATGGCTTGTAATCTGGTCGCTTCAAAAGACCCTTGTTGGTCTAGCTTTCACCTTAATGGTGGCGTGGGTGGCTCCAGTGTAACCGGCAGCAGGCCAAGAAGCCTTCGTGACTGGCGGAGCTCGAGATCCTCCACTGTGTGAGAAGATCCAAGACACTCTAAGGTAGTCTAAACGTTCAAAAGTAACACACACTAAAAAATTCTCTAGAAGATAAGACAGGCAAACACTAGATTAATTGGAAGAACAGTTACAACAACCAACACTAGAGCAACTTACCGGTGCAAGTGAAACTCAAACATGGAAGCACCCTCTAGGTATACTCTGCAAAGTGTGGCTCGATGTCTGTCCTAGGTACCGCGGTATACCCCCACAGTCACCTGTGTATGTCCCTAAAAAATATTGGCAACTAGGTTGCCAGGGCGCGAACAGTCATCAGGCGGGTACAATCGAAAGTCGGGTAGACCACAATGAGCAGGGTATCGAGCCCGAAACCTGTCAAGGGTATCAAGAGAAAATTTTTTGGAAGACAACTGAGGACCTTGAACGGATTCAAGACCCACGAAGCCCCGTGGCAAATGCAAACGACAGAATCTCAAAAAAAGCCCTCTATATGTGTTCTCCACTACGATTGGTCCAGCTTTGGAGGGGTTATCTACACTACCTTTCCGCACGCGACCTCGTGTTTATCCCCTGTGTTAGAGGGGGGTCCTGGATAACTTTCACGACAATGGACTTAGACACTCCCTATCTCAGACTCCAATGTTTGATTTTAACTAGCCTTGAAGAGTTTCCTCTCCAACCTAATCCAAGGCCCTAATCCTGAACTAGTTGGTGAACCCTACAAACATAAAAGTCTAGTAGATTTTTAAATTTAGCATTAATTTTATGGCTTTGTCTTACGTCAAGAGTTATGAAGGTGAAACTGATGATGTGAAAAGACAAAAACAAGAAATGAATAAAAAAAAGGGAAACAAAACTTTTGCTTAGTGAAAAATTTCAACAACTTTTCAAAATAAATATTTTTAATTTTCTAAGATTTTGGACAGCAAACTCAAAAATATTTCAATTGACTGCAAGCTACTTATGATTTAAGTAAACTGCAAAAACTTATGAAATAAATGACTTCTCCCTGGCTAATAATTCAAAAACACACTCTTCAACCAAATAAGAAAATGAAAAGAGATTTTTTTTTTTTTAAATGCTTGATAAAGCAAAAAGGAAAAATACCAACAAGCAAAAACCAAGAAA
The DNA here is from genome assembly GCA_032191745.1 of Picea mariana. Taxonomy (NCBI): domain Eukaryota; kingdom Viridiplantae; phylum Streptophyta; class Pinopsida; order Pinales; family Pinaceae; genus Picea; species Picea mariana. Next base: position 130,803 of record JASDQU010373281.1, on the reverse strand, counting down.
AATAATTCTGGCCTAATCGCAGATCGCAAAGAATGAAGTCAAAAATCACACACTAGCAATTTTAAAAAAAATGACTCTCACAGTTGTCTAAAAACCTTAAAAATTCTTTTATTTTTATGACAACTTTTTTTTTTAATGAGAAAAAGCAAGCTAAGGGTAAGATTAATCCTAAGCTACTAGTTGCTCAGACAGAGATTCAAACACCTAAGAGGAATAATTCTTATCAAGGGAAATGATGATTGCCTTACTCTCAACAAAAAGTATCTTGTACAAGCACACGACTATTAATCTAACAGCACGCGTGTGAATGCACGCTGGATAGATACAGAGGGTGTGTACACGTAGGCTGACCTTGTACAGGCCGCGTGTATCTCTAAACTCTGAGAAAAAATGAAAACAGACAGACCAAACCAGGAAGAGGCCACTGATATTGATAATCAGGATCCCTTGAAAGGCTTGGACACTCTTTTTAACAGAAAAACAAATAATGTAAGGAAAAATGATAAAGAAAAAACAATCTTAGATAGGACTGCAAACAACCAAGACTCAGACAGAATTCCAGAAAACCCCCTGAGAATGTGTGATTCTAACAGGGAAGAGGTCGAATGCCTCTAAAGTTCTCTGAACTCTACACGCTACTACTAATTCTTCAGCTAGCGTTCGCATGCGGGCTGTAAGAAATAATGCGTGGGTACACATGTGCAAACCTTATGCAGGCCGCATGTACCTCTGTTGGTCCCAACAAACACAGTCAAGCAAATCAAAGAAAACTGGTATGGAAAACCAGACTCTCTGCTCGCTCAGACCTTACAAAAACTAAAAGAAAAAACAGGCAAGAAAAACTAGTCTTTAAAACTACCCAAAAACTAAATAAAATTCCAAGAACCCTAGAGAATCTCCCCAATATGGTCGCCAATTCTATTGTGAGGGAAATCTCCCTACGAACTAGCAAATAGAGTTCAGACTTTGCATGCAAATATGACCAAAGAAAAAATACTTTCTACCTTCATCCCTAGATTTAAATCCCCTTTTCTTAGTAAATGCAAGGAAAGAACAACCTACCTCGTTCCTGACATTTGATGTTGATCCTCCATTGTACTTGATTACTTGTTCGCAATACTCCTTCCAAAGCTGACCTGCATACAAGACAAGCAACAACTATGCATGCATCCTACTTATATACTAATGGGCTAGAAATCCAAACACATACTAATCAAACTATAAAAAGTTCATGAATTGGGACGGGAAAAGCATTTTCTTTATTACTTTGAATGAGTCAACTTACAAAAGTTGAGACCGGTCACCGCTCCGCGAACCTGATCCTAGGCTCCTCTTCTACTATCCTCCAACTGCTTTGCTTTGTATCTCCTTTGGCATCAGGAAAGGCTAAAGGGTTGGGAGAATGGGAATACGCAAATGGGCAGAGTTTCTTTGCTATATTTTTCCTCCTCCAAATGGGACCCCTACCCCTTCTTTTATAGGCTAGAAGGAGCTAGGTATTTGGACGAACCCTCGGCCATGCATGGCCAGGAGTTTCAGTTAACTCACCCATAGCTTTTTTGTTATGTCAGCAACTTTCCTTTTTTCGTGCTTTTTTCGGTCCACGCAGGTTGTTTTGAGTCAGCCAGCGTGCACACACGTGCAGTAATGGAGTAGGGCGTGTGAGCCTTTATAAAAGAGGATTTTCAAAGAATTGTCCAGCAGTTCTTTGGAAAATAAGGGATATGAGATGGCTTGATGCCAAGTAAGCATGTGTGGTACAATTTAGGGTTATAACAACATTTTAGAGGGTACACGCGGGTTGTAATGCACACAGTCGTGTGTGCACACATGCATTTTTCATTCTGGATGTGTACACACTTAGTTTGTATTAGGACAGCTCGTGTATACGTAGGGCCAACCTTTTTTAGGTCAGCGCCCCTTCAAAAAAAAAAAAAAAATGCATAAAGGAAGAATGGAAATACAAGGGGGGTTAGTATGTAGTTACTTGGTCCAAGCGGAAGTTCATTTCATCCACTGAAGATCTTGGAATAAATTCTTTTCACAAAGGGGTATTTTGGGCTTTTAGTCAATTTCTCAATTTGCAATAGTGATAATGAGATGCCAACTTCTATTTATAGACCTTTTTGGCTACCTTTTGTCAATTTTTGGACCCTTTTGTCATTTTTTCTAAATTGAAAATCATTTAGTATGGTTCAGGAGTTTTCTATGGATTGTTACGATAATTGTTACTTTGGGTATTGGGGAACTTTTTGGAGATTTGGGTCTTTTTAAAAGGTCCTTTGGTAAAAATTTGTTTTCTCCAACTTGTTGCATTTAAGTTAGGATTCCACCTCTACTTTTTGCATCTCGTTGTCTTTATCACTACGCCATAGGATCGATCCCACCGATTTGTAACACGGAACCATCATTGTTGCTTTAGAAGTGTCGTGTTTTTGTGGTAGAGCCTACCTTAACATGGATGCGCTAGGTAGATTCTGGTTTCATTTTGGTGTCCATGCCATCACTAATGACCATAGGCTCGGGAGTCCTTATTAGTTTATCCTGATTACAAGTTTGAGCCTCATTTTCATGATGCATTATCACTCTTGACCTCACCCTCGGGACTCCTAGAACATAACGGGTCTTTTTTTAAGCCCTTTTCAGACCCTCTAAAAATGAAAAGATTGTCAAGCGATCTTGTTGACCTTCACGCTTGCTAAACTAAAATTTGAAGTCACATCTATCCGATGGTAGTTTACCCCTTTTTCGGTCTGGATGGTCAACTGTACGAACAAAGGTATACTCTAGGAGCCTTAGTTCCCTAGAAGAGTATTCTCGGGTATGATTTTAACCCTTTTTCAGGCTTGAGGGACTAAATTTACGAAAAAGGAACCCCCACGGAGTCCATAGTTAAGCTCTTTTCAGACTCCCTAAAATTGAAAAGATCGTTGAGTGACCTTATTCTTTCACACTCGTTAAATTGGTCCAAAAGAACATTCCTAAGGGAGTCCATAGTTAAGCTTTTTTCAGACTCCTTAAAAATGAAAAAATTGTCGAGTGATATTGTCTTTATCACACTTGTTAAAATGGTTTTGAATAGACATCTAGTCAGTGCTAGTTTACCCCTTTTTCGAGCAAACTAGACTATCTTCTAAAAAGGTACCCCAACGAAGTCTCCTTTTATGCTTTTTAAGACTCTCCAAATATGAAAAACCGTCGAGCTTACCTTCTCTGGGCTTGTTAAAATTACATCGAAGGACGTTACCATTGTGTGTCTTTTTAATCACGTTTGCATACCCCCATCTTTGGCCTAATGCCGGCTCCATGTTGCTCTTAACTGAACCATATGAAGCACGCCTTATACGCAAGCCCTGTAGCACTTTACCTCTGCGTCTTGACACCTTTGGCCCCTGGAGGATTTTTCCCGAGTGTCCTTTTCTTGCATATGTCCCTTTGCCCTAAGCATCCCTGTGTTCCGTGCAATTGGAACTAGTATGTTTTCGACACTCAATCCTCCTTTGTAACTTAGCATTCTTTTATTCTTTTTCAATCTTTCCAAAATTATTGAAAAAGAAAAAAAAATCAAATATACCCCAAAAAGAGGAAGGGAAAAGTATTTTCTTTTTATTGGCAGCACAATGAGTTGCCTTGGACAAAGCACATCCTTTCTTTTGTTCATCAAGCCCTAGCATTTAATATGACCTTAGGAAGTTGTTCTTGCTACATAGAGTTGTGTCCTCCTCCATTTGGTTATTCTTCCAAACATTTGCGGTGCCTCCTGCATCGTGAACTTATGTCAAAATATCATGCTGCCTGAGTTTCATCTTATGTCGTGTTATTGCCCAAGGGAAGTTATTACAAAGCTTGAGTCATCCCCCTCTACATATTGTCTCTTACCCTTATTCCCGGTCATCTCGAAAGCCCAATCAAGTCTTTGTTCGAAATCCATGAAGCCCTCAACCTGATCATCAAAATCCTCTAGTTCGTTCCTGACAATTCGTCGAAGACCTCTGGGTAGTGAATTCATACACTCATATTACACTCCTACCCGAGTTGTGAAGATTTTGAAGTTGTTGCTCAAGCTCTAAAGGCCTCATCTCTAGCCATCAGGCCTTATTCGCTTCTTGAATATGGATACTACACATGTATATCTTTTTTATTTCGAGATGTAGATCCGTTGTGTATTGCTCGCAGCTACACTTTATATAGTTATATGACATCAATCTATAATGTATTTGATTGGTATCCATGATTTTATTTCATTCCGAGCATGGGTATGCCCGCCTCGGTGAGACAATTGTTATTTTGCAGATGGCACCTCCCGAATTCTGTTCCCTGGGCTCACTTGTTGGTACGTTGGTGAAGATTGATAATGTATTTTGGCCATCCAATGCTCTTCTAACCTCACACATTAGGGGGCATATGTTATAACCTTAAATTGCACCCGACATGCTTACCTGGCATTAGGCCATCTCATTTGACTTCTTTGACAAGCCACTACTGAACAGCTTCTTAAAAAACACTCTTTTTGAAAGCATATGCGCCCTACTCCACTATTGCACGCGTGTATACATTGGTTGACCCACTAGAACCCGCATATACCTAAAAAGCATAAAAAAATGGAAAGTTGCAGATGGAACACACAGTATTGGGTAAGTTAACTAAACTGACTGACCATCCATAGTCAGTCACTCGACCAAATACCTAGCCCTTTCTAGCCTATAAAACAAGGGGTAAGGGTCCCATTTGGAAGGGAGAAAATCATAGCAAAGAAACTATACCTGATTTAGTATTCCCCTTGCCCCAAACTTTTGAAACTATTGTGTGAAGAGAAGCATATACAAAAGCAGTTGGAGCACAGTTGAAGAGGAGCCCAGGACCAGATTTGAGGAGCAATGGCCGATCTCACTATTGTAAGGTTACTCTTGTGAGATTAATAAAAGAAGTACTTTTCTCGTCCCGCCATATGAGATTGTCCATAATTAAATTTGATTATATTTTGATAGAATCTCTAACCCATTAATTTATAGATCATATGCATGTGGAGTTCTTTGTTTGTCTTTTGTGACTGTAGGTCAGTGTTGGGAGGAGAGTTGCAGTCAAAGAGAGACCAAGCGTTGAAGGGATCGACATCAAACACGGAAACTAAGGTACAGTAACTGGATCTCTTTAACCTTGAATTTGCATATGAATAATGGGGTTTATTATTGGCATGTTGGTAGAAAGTAGGAGACTTTAGGTCATTTTTGCATGTATGATAAAACCCTTAATGATAGTCCATAGGAGGGATTTGCCACCCACAACACCTGTGCTTGATGGATTTTCACCGACCCGATATGTGCGCACCTTTGCACAATTGCACCCTGACTTTGGATAAAAATGCACATGGTGGGTTTTTTAAACCCCTTTTCTCGCATTTGATCACTCAATGGCCAACTCCAAAGGCAAAATATCCATTTGCAAGAATATGTGCTAACACTATGTTAAGGTGTTACAATCACAGATCTGTGTCCCAGCTAAGGTTCCAGACACTGGAGTCCTGCAACCACCCCTACATCTACCTCAGGCGAGACTTCATCTGCTTCGCAGGTGTTGTCGAAAGGGTCGGTAGTTAGGGTTTTGTTGGTGCGTTGTAGTAGCGTTGAACCCTGGGTCTGCCCCTGTGCCAACAACCATTGTGTTCCAGTATTTGGGTCGCTTCATTCTTGGGCAAGCCCCTCGGTGCATTCACATGCTCAAGGTGCCCATTTTCCTAACTAGTGCAATACTTGGGTGTCAAAGCAACCCCAAGTTCTGTCTCCTTGAGGACTTGGGAGAGGGTATCTGCGCCCTTCAAGCCAAAGACCTTACAACAACCTCTATGATGTCTATTATCCTATATTACATCATGAAATAGTAAGAACCATTATGTATGTTACCTAAGGTAGGTTATCGAATAATAAAGCCTAATTTAACTATTAAATGTTGGGAATGTAGCTTAGCAAAGGAAAATGTCCCTTCTATCGACTCCTTTTTGAGATGGTCGCATTGTGTGCACAACATTATAATAGTTCAACAAAAAGTAGTGGTGTCAATAGATAAGACCAAGATTATGTATCATCACCCCGAAATATATCAATGAAAATATTGCATCTTTCTTTCAAGTCTTATTATTAGTCCCTACCTCCAGCTAGGGACTTTAGCTTTCACCTAGCAGTCAACAGTGGTTGACTGCCTATTACCTGGTTTGTTCTGCGACATTAGTTGGTACGTTTTGGAGAAGACTTTGAATTATTATTTTTCTTTTATATTATTTCCAATTTTTTATATAAAAAAAATTATTTTTGTAATTTTATCTATTTAATTTTTGATTGGTCAATGTCATTGCGATGTGATATTATTACCATGGTGTAAAGGAATTTATTTTCAGTTTTTGTCAGAATTAAAAATTAATTTATAAAAACAAATTCCTACAAATTATATCACTAGTGGCAGAGTGACAACAGAGTGACAGGTTCTAAAGTCGAAGCATTATCCTCCCTTCAACGTGGAAACATGCATGCACAACTCTTCCATTGGCCTTTGTCTGTTTCCACCACACACTAGGACTCCTAGGTATTCATCTCTAGCTCTTACCTACCAACACTGTAGCTGGTTGTTTTTATATCCAGAGGGTTGATTCTCACTCATTTTCCTCGAACAAATTTCAGTGATTCCCATAGTGTCTTTATTTGGATTTTCTAGCATCAACCCTGCGGCTTTCATCGCCCTCTCCTATTCTTAGTGTCTTTATTTGGATTGTCCAGCATCAACCATGTGAATTTCATCGCCCTCTCCCATTCTTAGTGTCTTTATTTGGATTGTCCAACATCAACCATGTGGCTTTCATCGCTCTGTCCCATTATTGGACATTGCCATACAACTCTGACCTTCACTACATTGGACAGAACTTAGGAAACAATGAAGGAAACGTAATATCAATTTCGGTTTTAACAAATATATTCCAATAAAAAAGAAGAAAAGAGCTAGTGATATGTACCTAAGATGGCTATTTAGACAGATAAATGAGACATAAATGGAGGCATGTTGCATGAAAGAAGATGGCATGAAACAAATTATAGGGTTTATTAGATGTCTTGGAATAATAAAACACCTTCTTCTATGAGATCGTTATGACTTACCATTGATATTATTCTGGGAACTCACTTTCCGATTGACCCATATAAAAATCTTATCCAATGGAACATTTTTAAATTAGAGGAGGAGATTACACAACTAATCATGTAAAAACACCTTCTTCTATGAGATTGTTATGACTTACCATTAATATTATTCTGGGAACCCACTTTCCGATTGACCCATATAAAAATCTTATCCAATGGAACATTGTTGAATTAGAGGAGGAGATTACACAACTAATCATGGGAGGCAAAGTTTAGCCCAACATCTATCCATGTAATTCTCCAACACTCCTTAATCTTGAAAAAAGAAAATGGATATTGCGCATTATACATCTCATTAAAAATACTATAAAAATTCATTATCCACATTCTTGTATAGACAACCATCTCCTCCAAGATGTTAGATACTTCACTAGTTTAGATCTTTCTCTAAAATGACATTAGTTTTTGCATGCACCTTTTCAATGTATTTTAAGTTGTAAATAGTTTATAGTAATCGTGTTTACCTTTTCTTCATTGTATTTTCGAAGTTGAACTATAATAGTATCCATCAATTCTTTCATAGTTTCCATTTTTAATTTGACTTCATCTCAATTTAAAGCTTCTTTAACCTAATTCTTAGAAATTTCCTCACTCATTCTTTTGATTATCCTTTCATCTATAATCTTTGATTCTACCTCATGGAGATGCCTTTTTGCATTTTGAACATCTTTAAGGAAGGATTGATTATGCTTATGGATCTCATTGTCCTTGTCCTTCTTTAGTTTTCTCAACCTTCCTTCTGTTAAGTTCTTAACCTCTTAACAAGTGCTTGATTAGGGGTCTACAACTTGGAAAAATGCTCTCCTTTTTTTCTAGGTTTTTCTTTTGACTCCTATTTTCCCTCCTCTAACTTGGATACTTCAATATATTTCTTATGAATTTCTTCTTTGACTTAATTAAATTTTGTTTGATTTCCTACACATTTTCCTCATGCTTATCATGTGTGACATCCATTTTCCTTGATTTATTTCGTTTATCCATCTATTTTAGAAGGCATTTTCAAACTATAATTCCCAAGTGATGTATAATATTGTATTTATTTGAAGATTATACCACTAGTCACAAGCTTCACCACAAAATATAACATTCATGTAACACCTATCACAAAATGCTATATAATAATATTTGTTGACTGAAATGCATATGTTGTAAGAGATTTGTTTTACCATAGCTCTTTAGTTATGCAAATGGAATAACCAACAACGTACCCATAAATATTTTACATTTTCGAAATGATAAATATTATAAATCTGAATCTAAATAATAAGATGAGTTAAATAAGAATTTAACTTTAAGATTTAAACAAAAACATAACAAAATTCCAAGTAAAATATATCCTCCTCAACTCAAAATTTATCAATTGTAGTGTAGTCTAGCAAGTAGTAGGAAGATGTCTCCAAGCGTTCTTTTACCACTTGTCCAAAATGGAAAAAAATTATTCTCCCAACTAACTAGGAGCCTAGTCGGCTTCCTAGCTCCAAGAAACCTTTCAGTTTCTTATCCCTCCATGCTTGTGACTCCAAGAAGAGCAATGCACATATGCTCTAAGAAGATTGTCACGAGAAAATATTTTTTCCAATAATTATCCAATCTCTCAACAAGCTCCAACAACTTAACCTCCTTTCCTCCCTCAACACCACTTCCTCCTCTCTATTTATCAAGTTTCTATACCCCCTCTCCAAGTCTCCTCAACCACCCTTATTAATAGCCATCAACCTACCCCTTCTAGATTTTTGAGAAAAAAAGTTAAAAAATGAAATAAAATATTAAATGACTTACATAAAAGAACAATAAATATAATGCACAGTCTTTCTTCTCATATGGGAAGGATATGGATAATGTGTTGAGGCATTGGTCAGACCTTCCAATTCACCATGGTGGGATGCATGACTTAGATAAAGGGTATTCTAAAATCAATGCAAGGGTGCATTGAATAGGTATGCATGAATAAATCATGAAAGTGTGAAAGTGTTAGATTTGCACTCATGCATGTTAAGATAGAGTTGGGTATGCATGAAGACATTATTGAATTCATTTGGTGAATGCATACATATACTATATTTCATATAAATGATTACACTAATAGTTGAAATGATGTAATTATTACTAACTCATGAAGTTGAGAACATTTTAGGAACTATGAGATGTTGATACTGAGAGGGGGGTGAATCAGTATCAAGTACAATTTTTAAAAAACTTTTCCAACTTATACTTAAACCATTCAATTATATCCAATGAGAAATGAACAATAGTATAAGAGTTACACCAATACACCACAATACACCATGCACAATATATATG
>JASDQU010373281.1:90045-121218 GCA_032191745.1 Picea mariana | reverse complement strand
CTCAACCGTGAGGATCCACGTGACGTGCCACATACCACCGGAAAGAGCATGATGTATACTATCCATCCATGTATGTTGTATCTTCATTTTCATTTTCCTTCATGTCTAAATAACTTCATCAATCTTCTGGTCCAAAACCCATGACTAGGGTTGACATCAATGACAACAACCAATCAATGACAACAACCAATCTTCCAACATGATATATTGCACTGAAAGAGTTGCAAGTTAAAGTAGTCACATGAGGATGGATTACATGAAAGCTTTGTCCAGGGAATAGAGTAATGAAAATAATGATGGCTATAAGGAGGAAAATCTTGGTTGTTGATAATGCATGTATAGGGAATGATAATTTCATTTTGGTTAATATGATGCATAGATAGAAGTAATTGAATTTTTAAGTGCATACAATTTTGAGATCACTTTGTAAGATGTTGTAAGTATTACAATAAAGGTATATTGTGCATGAGATACTGACAATCTGTGTGGTTGAGTGAAAGTTGAGAGTATTGCAGGAAAAAAAGTGGTCTTGATTATGGAAATGGTGTAAGCCCATAAGAAAGATCGATGTATGCTACTAGAACAACCAAGAAATTATGAGAAGGTACTTGGGGAAATTTGAATTTTCTTATAATGAAAACAATTTGAATTTTTAATTGAAATTGTTATGGTGTTATCTCATGATGATTGTATGTGTCTAATAGGATGAGATGATGGCTATTGAAACTATAAATATCAAGAAGAAATACTATTGTTTGGACACTGGAAACTTGTGATTTCCATAGGGTGCATACTATTAGTGGAGATCTATTGATGAGTTGGCGCTCTCCTTGCATGTGGAATCCTTGGCAAGATGGATCGTCAAGGGATTGTGTAGCAACGAAGGGATGCCTAAGCCTAGAAGGGAGAGTGCAGTAAAGAAGAGGAAACTCAAGAATGCATATGACATGGTGGCTAGAATCATGAGGGTGTGTCAAAAAGAACAATGATCTAAATTATTGCCTAAAGCAGCTTTGTGAAATAGAGAAAAATCGTTACAGTTGAAAAATGGAGACATGAATTGAGCACTCAGAAAGAAGAGCACCAGAAGGAAACATGGCTCAATGAAAAGGGAATGGAGTGAGTGAGGTCTAGGGGACCTATTATAGTCTTGAATATGTTACATGAGTAGCATGAGGATGCCATGCGAGAAGAGTACCTGCATATTTTTAAAGATTTTTAAAGAATTTTGATTGTACATGTGTATATAATGCACTGAGGACAATGCATAAATAAGGGGGAGTGGAATGTAATACCTCCAGGTTGATCCCCATATTCTAATTGTACATATGTTTTATAGGCTAGTGAGTCGGGATGTTTGGGCGAGAGTGTCTATTTATAAATGTTTTGGGGTAGAATGCTTATGTGATATTAGGTCAAAGAACCTAAATGTTGAAAGATAAAGTGAGCCTAGAATTGTAAATTGTAATCACACTTGGATATGTTAATAAAATACATCACTATTGCGGACCAAGTAAGATGAAAGAGTATGGGGGGATAGGACTCCACGAGAGAGAAAAGGGGATAACGGCTTAAGAAAAAGGGGCTAAGTCTAAGGGGACTCAGCCAAAGGAAAATAATAATATATTCCTAAGTCCTTATATTATTGTATTATCCTATGTTCCTAAGTGAGGAGAACAAATTACAAGTGGGGGAAAAGTAGTTCCTTAAGTACCATGTGTCAATATAGGCACATGCATATGTAAAGGGGGAATTTAGTGTAATTATCTCATTCCTTCCATCATTCTTATGTTTTCCTAGAGAATGTGAGCTATGTATCTATTTTTTCACTATTGCCTTATGTAACCCCATAAATCCTTGGGGGTTTGGGTTTGAATAAGTGGGTTTTCAAGTCTATGGAGCATTCTCTTTGGGTGAGATAATTATTGGGCATACGTTTTCCTATGTGTTGGCCTAGTGGGTGCCATAACTCTTTGAGAGCGGCCTTGTGTTCCAAGTGCCATAGGGATCAAATATTTCTCAGCCATCCTGTTGTTGAAGCCTTGGAAGAGAAGTGGGACGACCGAAGGACTGTAGATTAATGAAGGGGTACACTTCCTTGGATGGGACAAGCTATGGGGAATGAGAGGTTTTGAGGTGGAACTGCTACTAGAGTTTGTGCCATTGGCCTTGTCTTGTTTTTCTAAGTGTTGTATGACCTTAGTGGAACTGTTGAGAGTACATTTTCCCTGATGGATTCATAGCCCCAGCTCGAGGGTGATCTACTATTGAGAGTGAATGAACAATAGATTATATGGCTGTGAGGAATGTATGAGGTCTACAACTAGTTGGTGATTTTCAATAAAATATAAGTGTTCTTTTGTGTACTATTCTACTAAGTAATGTGTGTGTTTACGTATAATTTGTTTATGTTATAATTGTTATAATTATGCATGGATTGTGTGTTATTAGAAATGCATAGTTGTTACATATGTATGGAATATTAATGTAGTTGGAATCAAAGGCCTGCATAGGGGTCTGGGTATGAGCCTTCAAGAAGGATGGCTAGTTTGAAGACTGTTCAGTTAATTTAATGGTATCAGAACTAAAAATTTATGGTTGATTTTATAGGAAAATTGTGAAATTTTCTAGTGCCCCACCATCCTAGTAGGCATTGGGACGACTAGGTACATTACAATTCTCTTTCAAACCAAGGTCATCCGAAGAAATCCATCCTTGACTCCATATTGTCATTTCGCCCAGTTTTGAGACCTGGTTGAGAGTAGGTTTTCCAATCAATTAAAAATGTAACACAAGATCTTCTGGTAAGAAAATAAGCTTGTTACAACCAACTATAATGTCCTTCCCGATCCTTACCTACAAACCACTTCTCACTTTCCAAGCTAAAAAGAGACCAATAATAGAAAAAATAGTGTTAAAGCCTTCCATTCATTTGACGCATTTAAAATCGGCTTATATTCCCCTCTTGTCAAGTCCATCCAAGTGCCAGGAGAAATTTATTTTTGCACAAGAATGCGACTCCATAAGATATCCTTAGTTATTGTCATCCATAAGGATTTAGTTGCTAGGGACTGTCCAAAAAAAATTAGGTCTTTTAAACCCCAACCTCCAAGATATTTGGGTTTTGCAAGTCTTTTCTATTACACCCAGTGGGAACCTTTGAATTTGTTGTTTCCTTGCCACAAGAAATTGAAACAAAATATTCTTGTTTTCTCCAGGGTAACTTTAGGAATATGGGCCAAAGTATGTCAATATATTAGGATCACTTATAATACATATTTAACTAACATTGAACACCCTTTGTGTGATAACCATCTATTACAGCATGATGAAATTATTTTTTCTATTTTGGATGCTAACCACCACTAGTCATCTTTCCTGTAGCAATTGGGTTTCAGATTGAAACCTAGGTACTTGAATCGATTTCCAAGATCCAAATGTTGGACATAAAAACTTGTCTCAAAATCCTAACTGAGATAATCTGATAATCCAGAAGTATAAAGAGCATATTTAGAAAAATTAATTTCCCTTCCAATGGCTGAAGTAAAAATACCCAATGAATCTTTCATCAAAGAACCTTCCCTCATCCCGCCCAGATAGAATAAGAGTACATCATCAACAAAAAGTAGATGGGTCAAGATTTCTCTTCCTAATTGTGTCCCCTGTAATACCGTCAATCTCCTTTTCTCTATTATCAATTGTCTTAAACCCTCAGCTACAAGAAGAAACAAGTATAGAGAAAGGGGGAAACCTTGTTGTAAACCTATAGATGGTTTGAAAAAGTCTTAGACTACTCCATTAACCAGAACCGAAAAGGACACTATTGTGATACAACTCATTATCCATTTAACTAATGGAAGGGATAAGCCCAAGTGTAGCAGAAAAAGGTGAAGAAAGAGCCATGATACCTTATCATAAGCTTTATAAAGGTCAATTTTGATCACAGTCGTCAAAATATGTGACACTTCTATGGAATGCAACCCCTCCTATTCAAAGCCAGTGGCCTCGTGAATTTGTCATCCTCACAAGAAATCGAACTAATTTATTGAGATATAGTTTGATATTAGTGGCTTAAGTATAACGACAAAAATTTTGGCCATTTTCTTGTATAAACAGTTGCATAAAGAGATCGGTTTGAATCCTAAGAAAGATGTGGGGCATGTCTCTTTTGGAATCAAATCTAAGAAAGTCGCATTGAGGCACAATAGGAGTCTACCTAAAGTTTTGATTTTCTCCATCACCCTCACCAGTTCTAGTCCCAACAAGTCGAAAAAGGCTATATTAAATTATGTTGAGCAACCATCACGCTCGAGGATTTTGTCCTTTTTTAAAAATTTCAAGATATTGAGAATTTCTTCTTGAGTAATAGGCCAAAATAAATCCTCATTTTCTTCCTCATTCACCAGCCTTGGAAAAATCCTAATGACCTTGAGAATCATCTCCAGATAATTATGTTTTGGTTCACGATATAATTCCTCAAAGTAATTGACCCCCAAATTTGTTAGGTTCTTGAATCCCCTAACTTTACCCCCGAATGATCCTCAAGTTCCCAGATTATATTCACATTACGTCGGTGATTTGCAAAAGCATGAAAAAAAATTGTATTATCATCGATAATTTCAATCCAAACTACTCAACTCTTTAGTCGCCATTCATTCTCCTTTTCAAGTAGTAATTTGGTACACCTTGACTCCAAATCCTGAAATTTGGCCCTAGATTCTTCTTTGGGGAGCCCCTACCCAGAGAAGGGTGTTAACCCTTCCAGTTCTTTTTCTACGACTGTAAGAAGGGCATCACATGCTCAAAAATGGTCCCCTATCCATTTTACCACCTTGACTTTTACTAATTTTAAAGAAAGATAATTTGTTCACATGTCCACATATCCGACGAGCAGTCAAAAGGAACCCAATTGTCTCAAGGCCAATTTCCAGACTTGGCCTCCCAACCCTCGAATATTCATGAGAGACAGATTCATGGGGCGTGTCTTGCTCCAAGAACCCCATAAATGAGTATTTTCCTGCCTTGGTTTATTTCCCTTATGGCCACCTTCTAGGCCTTTTTGAGGCCATATTTTCGACAAACCCTCCAACCCCCTAAAACCTTGACCGAATCAATTCCTAAGACACCGGACTGTAAATGAGAGTCAGAATCCTTTCCCTTTAATGGATGTAATTTATAATAACACCCCCATGTGACTTGAGGAGGAGGATGGTGATTGTTTCCTCTTTGAAGAGAGGTCATGATTATTAATGAATGAGGGATCGATATTTTGAGACAAATCCACCGCTTGAAGAACAAAGTTGTTGTGAGAAGTAAGATCAAGGATGTAAGTATTAGGGTTTTGAGATTCCTCTCCAACACCCACACATGAATTCTCTAACCCACCTCCCCCTGAAAAAGGAGGAGGACAAGAAGGTGAATCGATTGACTTACCTGGAGCTGGAGCTTCCTTCGAAGGACTTGCAAACAACACCTATTTTGAAGCCAAGTTGACAGGATCCAAATCATAAGATTTGGAGTGGGATCTACCTATCATGCTTGCCAATATTTTCCCCAAACAAATGCCTTCGATAAGAAAGATGGACATATCCCCGACTAAGATACTCTCAGAAGTATTCTCAATGAGTAAGTCCACATGCTTCTAGCCACCCTCCGGAGAAGGCTCCACAACCTATTAACCATGAGTTGAAGTGTCTTGAGGAAAAGAATCTCCTAATTGACTGGTCCCTGGAGCATTTTTTCTTCGCCACACCTTCTTGGAGAATCCTTTTGAGTAGTCCTTCTGATTGTTCCCATAATCGTGGCACATGAAGCACCTAAACATAATGTTCAGTTAATCCAAGGATTGGGTGTGATGTTTTTTGTCCTAAACTAAATCCAAGGATAATCTATAAGTCCACATGCTTCTAGACACCCTCCGAAGAAGGCTCCACAACCTACTGACCATGAGTCGAAGTGTCTTGAGGAAAAGAATCCCATGATTTACCGGTCCCTGGAGCATTTTTTCATCGCCACACCTTCTTGGATAATCCTTTCAAGCAGTCCTTCTGAATGTGCCTATAATCATGGCACATGAAGCACCTAAGCATAATGTTCAGTTAATCCAAGGATTGGGTATCATGTTTTTTGTCCCAAACTAAATCCAAGGATAATTCATACAACCCTTGACCTATATCCACCTCGGACAATACTTTGAAAATAGAGAAAAAATATGTCTATAAATTTGTCATCAACTATCATTGTTTTCCTGATAACATTACCAATGGACCTGATTGCAGGAATAGTCCAAAATTCCATGGGAAATTTTGACACTCTTACCCACACCAGGGTTCTACCCAAAAAGTCCTCCTTCATGTCAAAAAAAAGTGTCCATAATTTTATAGAAAGCGGAGAACTATCCATAAACAACATTTCTTTCATAATTCTAAGAGCATCTTCCTCTGCCCTAAAAATAAACCTCGTCCAACCCCCAGAAAGAAAGTGAAAAACTAGACTATAACCAAATATTGGCAACCAAAATAAGAACTTCCTTTAACCAACTATTCATCAAGTATGAACCCGCCCATCTTCCTAAAAACTTCCCAACTAACGTCTTACCAGCCAAGTCCAATATTTGATCGAATTTAATATCCTCCCCAGCAACCATCGAAACTCCACTGCCCCTACTTCTTACCACCTTACATTTCTTCATTCCTGGTCTCGAGCTTATACCTCCCCCTTCCCCTCCTCGCAATAGGTCGGGGTCCAAACAAGGCCCAACAAAGCCTCCCTCATATGTCACATCACACAACCTAAGAATGTACGTGACAAGGTCATTGCCAACTTCTGGCGAGGAGAAGTTACTAGAATAGGAAACAACATCACCATCTAAAATCCTCTCACCCTCAACTACCGACTCATTAACTTGTGAAGTTAGTTCACAACCCCTCGGGATACCAAGTTCTCAGAGCCTGAACCATCTTGTCAGTAGCCAGAAAATTCATGTCAGAATGAATACAAGCATCTCCAAGCCTCGAAGATTCTCCCTTTCCTCCAACTGCCACCTCATATTGCTCCAAACCCTTGCTATTTTTATATGCATAGCTTGTACCCTACAAGGAATGTACAAATATATCTTCTTCAGATACAACATTTTCTGAATAATCAACCAACTAGAGGTCATTTTCCATTATCAACATTCAAGCCTACAGATCTCCTTCTAGAACCCAGGCCATCGATCTGTGAAACTATCCCCAATATACTTGAATTTTGCAAAGGCTTGAAATTCAGACCTATAATGTCTTCATATGTCTAATTTTAGATGCAAAATGTCTCATTAAATTTGTATATTGAAATCTTCAAACAAATGCAAATTATTGCACCATATTTTTTAAACAAACGTTTAGGATTAGATATGAACCCTAGCTTGCACTGAGTATATATCCTATAAATTCACACCACCATTGTTGAAATTTTGACCAAAGACATCATTGTGTGTTTGCTTCCCTAAAATCAAGTGGCACTTGATTTAGATTTTTAAATCAAAATATATGGATAAATTATTATAATTTATCGAATTTGACATCACTTTTGGACTGGACTTGATCCCTAACTTGTATGGATTGTACCTCTTATATTGGCATGCCAATGGTTAATAAAATTTTAACAATGATTGTTTTCCACAAAATTAGGAGGCACACAATTTTTATTTCCCTCGCAAAAGTTATGGTTCATCTGCTAAAGTGTACTCCTTGAAGTTGTCATTCTATGAATCACCTACTCTAATACAACTTTGTTGTGCCCTAAATGGAACACAAATTAATATTACAACATAAAACATCCAAGATAACATAAATATCATGAAAATTTTGAAAATTTTGAAAAACTTGAAAATATATGGTGCTATTCAAATGAATAGCATAAAATGTTATAAATTTTGAAGAACATTACATAAGACAGTGGAGAGCACCACTTCTAAAGAGATGGGGCACACATTGTTTTGGTATCTTGCCATCCAACATAGGTATTATGTGCCTTAGACTTGGAAACCCACAAAGTTTAAGAGGACATACTTATTTATGATGATGAATGATGTCTTCCAATGAATCAAATATGTCTTATTTACAGTAAACAGAGTACTAACCCTGAAATCTTGGCTAGTACACCCAAACATAATAAAATAGTATTAAGGGTGTCTAACCACATAGTCAACCATATAAAATGAATTAAAAAAGTCATATTACATTGACTTGCGAACCTCAACTATCCCATATAACCCACAAGACCCAATGGAGTGGTTATGTCCTAAGTCATGCAAGTAATATGTTATATTAGGAGCACAACATCCTATGACAACACTAGCTAAAGGAAAAGCTCAAGAAGTATTTTTTTGGTCAAATATTTATTCCTATTTTTTATATCTTATAGACTCTTAGAGGCTCTAGATTGGATTTACGAAGAAATAGGTATTAAGAGTGGTGTGCACTTGTAAGTGTCCTAGAATTAAAAAGTTTCTTGGGAGGCATCGAATGCTACCACAAATTCATAAAACATTTCTCCAATATATCGTATATGTTCCACTAGCTCATTAGCTCTAGTAAAGTTTTTTACTTAGACACACTTAATTGATCACACAATTCAGGATCTCAAAGATGTATTGTGTATATCACCAGTATCAATTATACTTGATTTTCAACAACCTTTTAAACTAGAAACAAATGGTTCTTAGTAGGCATTAGGTGTCATTATTGAGTAGGGAGGCCAGCCAGTTACATACCATATAAAGATGTTTTTGCATGTCAAAGAAAATACATTACACATGGTATATATTTATATATTATTTGATAGAAGCTCTTAAACTTTATCAATACTCATGGAAACTACATTACACGTGGATTCAATTTGTAGAACACTAGTGTGTACCTTACATAACATCTTTGATACCGTGTGTAATAATTATAAAGATTAGAAGGAAATCTATTCATCTTATCCACAATTTGACCCAAATAATTTAGTAGTCTCGCAATAATATGTTATTATAAATCTAGCGTCTTTTCTGGATGACACTCTAAGAAACATGAACCTCTAAAAGCTCAATCAACTATGTGTTTTGTTGATGTTTGGGCAGTATTGGGAAGACATTCTCCTAGATTAATAATATATTTATTATATATATATAATATAAGGTATATTAAATATATATAATAAATAAGTAGTTATTTATTATCCAAGGGATGCATCCTTTCATGGATGGTCACCTTCTCTATATATGGCACATTCATCATTGTAATAAATAT
This sequence comes from Picea mariana, assembly GCA_032191745.1. Lineage (NCBI taxonomy): Eukaryota > Viridiplantae > Streptophyta > Pinopsida > Pinales > Pinaceae > Picea > Picea mariana. Next base: position 111,943 of record JASDQU010373281.1, on the reverse strand, counting down.
ATCATCTTATAAGAAATTTCAACATGGTATCAGAGTGGGATTGGGCTTGACTCCCTCACGGGAGGGCCCAGGAAAACAAGAGATAGCTTATGTTTTGTGTGAAGATCTCTACATGTCTGCGTGAGAGATGTGCCCTTTCCCTCATATTTTCTTGATGTCGATTCGAGTAATTTATATGAGAGTGCACAACATTTCTGTAGAGTTAAAACCTGCAATGTTGATGTGCCTCGGGGTTTTGAGTATTATGTGAATTTTCATTTCACTCATGAGTACTAACAAGAATTTTACGGTTGAGAAGGAGCGCAATTACATGGTTCGTGTAGGTGTAATTTCAATTGCCGAGGTCATGTTTTAGTAGTTAAGGATGGGAAGGTTCTTATCTTTGGCTTTTTTCATGTTATGCATACAAGGTCCCCCTATCCGATTTTTTTGTTCAATCCACATGAGGCACTTGTGTGTGTGTGTTGGATGAACAATCAAAATGCACCGGCATGGAGTGTGGGTATCTATGCAATCTGACCATTCTGAGCCTGGCTATTGAACCTAATATTATATGTAGTGGGTTGGTTGTTGTTGCGTTTTCGGGCATAGATATATAGTACGAACCAAACCTTCATTTGTTCCCATGTATTCGTTGATACATTGTCGTTCAGGACCTATGGACGTTGATTTGGTGGAGTTTGTGATATGCTTGCAATGAGTGGATGAACTTATGGTCGCTTGCCCATGTTTATAGCTGGATTTGGCGGCTTGTGGTGATGCGTAGAGCTGGGTATTGATTGGTGCTAGCCTATAAGACTTTTGGTGGTAGGCATATGCCTTTCAATTGGACAATTGAAGCCTTTCCATTGATGATCAATGGTCATTCAACTCTGTTGCAGTTGTAGATTATCATGACACTCTCGTTGGAGATGTCTTGTCCCCCCTTTGATCTTTGATGTAATTTGAGTGATCTGTTGATCCATATTTATGAGCCAAACAAAAAGAATAATAGACTGGATACAATAACACAGAGATACAGAGAACAACAACATATATCCAGTGAACAATAAATTCTATTGAATAAATAAAATAGGTTGAAATTGTGAAATTGCAGAACTAAAAACAACTTGCTTGAATGGTGGTAGCTATCTATGAGAAGAGATGTGGTTGCTATGCGCATCAGTTTGAGTAGAATGATTACAATGAGGCTCCAGAGGCCTTTTAAACATTACTCATGAATGCCAAAACCCTAAAAATCCAAAAACCTAACCCTAGGAGATGAAACACCAAAAGTTATGTGGGCCCCGATGGGTAAGTTGGTACCTCAACTTCCCGAGGTTGTAAATTTTGCATACGACCTCTGTTTTAGGCGCGTGATAACCCGTTGAAAAGGTATTTTCGAGAACTACAAATTATGTCATCAAAATATAACTTTGTCTACAGTTTGACTGTGGCAAGCCAAAAAAACATTGTTTAGGGCCCCAAGACAGTCGTGGGAGTATAGAAAGATGTACTGACATGAAAGCTTCCAAATAAGCCAGTTGGATTAGGTGGGTGTCCACAAATCTCTATCTGGCAGCTGTGTAGGGCTTCAGACAACCCTGAAAGTGTAGAACCTACAATTACAAAGAATTACAAAAGAATGTGATGAGCTAAATATTTCAAAATGAGCCAGTTGGAATAGGTGGGTGGCCACCAATATCCACCTGGACCTGTCCTCCCCCCTTAGGAAGCAATGGTCTCCATTGAGTTGAGTGCCCCCATCAGGTGACGAAATTTCTATTGAATTTGGCCATGGGTGAGACATTTTCCTTGGTGCAGAAGTTTTCCTACCTTAACAACCTAATAAATCTTGATTCTCTGCTAGTGAGTGCCCTTGACCTGTGTGTCCACTATTTAATCAGTGGATGCATGTTCCATGCAGTCAGGGTTGAGCTCTGTTGGTGTCAATTGTTTCATGATCTCTGAGGTGTTCAATAATGGTGTAAAATATGATCAAAGGAGGTCCACATTGAACACTGGGTGCAAGCCAAGGAAAGGGGGAGTGTTGATCTCAAAAGCATTATCTCCCACAGCCTTGGTGATAGTGTAAGGCCCATAGCGAAGTGGACGGAGCTTCCGATGGGGCCCTGTAAGGCGTTCTTTCTGTAAATGTAACCAAACCTTGTCTCCCAACTGAAACTTGTGTGGTACCTGGTGTTGATCATGGCACTGCTTGTACTTAGCATTGGATTTCTACAAAATCTCATGAACCTATTGGCAGATGTGTTGAATCCGCTCAATGAATCTAGTGGATTTTTCGGCCTCAAACTGAAAATGGGAATATTTTGTCTATGTGGTTGCAAGTGGTGGTGCAACATCAATGGGACCCAAGGGTTGGAATCCCAACCCAACCTAAAATGGCCTATGGCCAGTGGTGCAATGGTGAGCCATGTTGTAGTTTATCATGGACATAGGGAAGACTCTCATCCCATGTACATGAATGCTTAGAGACGTTATACATGCGTAGGATGTGCACAATCATCTGATTGATGACCTCTATCTGGCCATCGGTTTGAGGGTGGAAGGCAGTGGATTTAGTGAGCTTGGTGTCCAATAGTGACCAGATACTCGACCAAAATGTGTTGAGAAACCTATTGTCCCGATCAAAGATGATGGTATGTGGTATCCCAAAATGGAACCACACTCGTTCAAAGAAGAGCTTGGCAGTATCTGCCAATGTGATGCTCTTCTTGTAGGCTGTGAGAATGGCCATCTTTGAAAACCGATCAACCACCACAAATATGCAATCATTTCCTTGCTTGGTGGATGGAAGGCCAGACATGTAATCCATCAAGATGGATTCCCAAGGCCTCTCGGGAGTAGGAAGAGGGGTGTATAATCCTTGCTTCTTGATGGTTGGCTTGGAAATGGCACAGGCATTGCAAGATCTCATATACTTATTGACGTCCTATCGAATTTTCGGCCAATAAAAATGTTTCTGAAGAACGACCAAAGTTTTCTCCATGCCAAAATGTCCTGCCATCCGACTATAGTGAGCCTCCCAAATTAGCTTTGCACGCTCGCTTGCAAGAACACATAGGTGGACCAGATGGCATAACAATATGTCCTGAATGTGAAAATTGATGGCATTCGCGCATGTACCCAAGAGCTGATAAGATGCCTCATGCCCATAGGAATGGAGCACGGTGGTAAGTGCAACCACGGGAATTCGACTGAGGCAGGCAGCTACATGATTTTTGCTCCCTGTCTTATACTTGATGTTGAGATGGAACTGTTGCAGGTATGTGGACCACTTATGAATGCAGTTGTTATGCAACTTCCCCTGTGTCTGTATGAACTGCAGAGGCTTGTGAGCAGTGTGGATGATTGTCTCCTTTCCCAGAATGTAATGTTTCCATTGACAGCAGGCTTGTACAATGGAATACATTTCCTTATCATAGGTGGGGTATTTTTAGACATTATCTGATAGTGTCTCACTATGGTATGCTATCGGATGACTGTGTTGAGTGAGAACTGCACCTACAACATATTTAGATGCATCAATCTCAATCCCGAATGGTTGTTGCAGATCGGGTAAGGAGAGTATTGGAGATGAGCACAAGCGATGCTTCAAATAATCAAATGCTCATTTTTGTGCCTTCTCCCATGTGAACTTTGTCTTTCCACTTCCCTTGGTCACTTGGTTGAGGGCCCATGCAATATGGGAGGATCCCAACATGAACCGTCAGTAGAAGTTGGCAAGTCCCAAGAAGCTTTGAAGCTCAGTTAGTGTGGTCGGGGCTGGCCAGTCATGAATGACTTGGATCTTAGCTGGATCCACATGTACCCCATGTTCATAAACAATGTAGCCCAAGTATGGGACCTTGTTCATACCAAAGAAGCAGTTTTCCGAGTTGGCATATAGCTTGTGTTGCCACAGAGTGCTCAAAACATGTTGAGCATGTGCTCCTCCCAAGTTTTGTTGAAGACAAGGATTTCATTCATATATAACACCACAAAAGAGTTGGCGAACGGTCTCAATACATCATACATCAACCTCATGAAAGTTGTTGGTGCATTTTTTAGGCCAAAGGGCATGACCAACCATTTGAAGGGATCTTCTTTATATTTGAAAGTTGTATTCCATACATCAGTCGGTTCGATGGGAACCTAGTGGTATCCAAACTTTAGGTCAATCTTGTTGAAGAAATTCTTCCCCTTGAGTTAGTCAAGAAGGTCATCAATTCGAGGAATTGGGTATCAGTTGCTGACTGTGATTTTGTTTAATACTATGTAATCAATGCAGAGCCTCTAGGTCTTGTCTTTTTTCTGCACTAGTACAATCAGGCTTTCGCAAGAGGAGGAGATGGGTCTGATGTTCTCCTTTTGAAGAAGATCTTCAATATGACGCTTGATTTTTTCATTTTCCATCAAAGAGAAACGACAAATTGGTCCATTACCCAGAGGTGCATCGGGGGTTAGATCAATTGGATGCTTGACTTGGCAGTGCGTCGGTACCCCAGTGGGTGAGGAGAAGATGTCTCTGTACTCTACCATGATTTCATCCACTTGCTTATGTTGCAAAGAGAGGCTCTATGTAGAGGTCACAGATGTGGTGGTGACCTTCTTTTTACTGCGAGCACAGATCACAAAGAAGACAAACTTCCCAGTTTGTGAAATGACCTTGTTGCATTTCTTAGTAGAGATTAAAGAAATAGCGGTAGGCGATGCTACCTCTGGTATCATGTACAATTGTCTACCCAAAGTAATAATAACATTGTAGGGCCTAGAATCATACACAACATGTCGCTTCCACAAATATGGTTGTCCTAAAAGAACATCACAAACTTCAAGGGGAGAAATATCACACAATACCTCATCTTTGAAGGGCTTGATGTCGTAGGGCAGACGACATTGTTGGCTGACGTGGATATATCTTCCTTGGAGAAGCCAATCGGTGGTGTAGGGTTGTGGGTGCAGTTTCATCGGTAGGTCCAACCACTTGACGACCTCTACTGAGATCAGGTTCTTCTGAATGTCGCTATCGACAATGAAATGAAGCAAAGCCCCCTTTACCCACATTTGTGAGTGAAAGAGGTGTTCCCCTTCCTTTGGTTCTTCTAGTTCGCTTGGATGGACTTTGGTGGTAGCAAGAGTGGCGCTGGATTCGGCATCGATAATCCACTTCCCTCCTTCTAGATTTGATTCGGAGTCAAAATCTGCCTCTGACTCGGAAGCTTTCAGCTCAGCCACCAGTAACTGCTTGGAGCGACATTCTTTGGTGTTGTGCCAAGGGATTTTATGGTATTCACACCACTTTCCTGTGTCCTTCTTCGACTTATCATTACCCTTATTATGTTGCGGCTTTGACTGGTTGTCCTAAGAGTGTCCATATTTTATCTATCCCTTGTTTTGTGGGTTGGTGCCACCTTTTCCTTGCTTCAGCTGTGAGGAGTTTGCAGATCCAAACTCTCGTCTCTTCTGCTTAAATTTATGTTCGATCTTCATAGCATATCTATAAGCCATACCCAATGATGCGATGTCCAGAAAATCCATTTATGTATGAATGTATCTCTGTAGATAGTCATGGTATTTTATCACTAGATGTTGTTCAGAATCTTTGATACCCAATTTGGTGCACAAGGTATGGAAAATATTGGTGAAATGTGGTACTCTCTGATCCCTTTCCTGATGCAGGGTGGTCCATCTTGTGTACTGGTCCTTGTAGCTTCCAACAGGGTAATATTGTTCTTTAATGGCATCCCTGAAGGAATCCCATGTGGGGGTGACCGCAAATATTGTAGATTCATTTATGGCCCTTTGCTCAGAGTAAGTATCCCACCAGTCCTTAACATGGGGGACGGCCTTGAGGAGTGAAAAAGTAATATTTTCCCTATCAGAAAAATTGTGGACCGAAAAATACCTTTCGAGTAGATTCAACCATTTATCTACAACATCCACATATATTAGTCCTTCAAACAATGGAATATCAAAATTTACTTGTACCTTGAAGGGGGTTGCATGGTCGCTTGATGAAGATGTGTCTTCTGTGGAAAGTCGTCGAAGGATCTGTGCAAAGTTGTCCATCATTTTGTTCCTTTGTCACGCAAGGCCTTCCTCAAGCAACATTTTAAAAGGATCTCCTTCTCCATAATCTTTATTTTCATCCCCCATGGTGCAAACGATCTTGCAAAGGCTCGACTAGTTCGAGTCCCAACTTTTCGTACCCAGATCTTGTCGGGGACATGCATGAAGAAAAATAAATGAAGAGCAGATTGTTATGATACCAATGAACCGGATTTATGAGTGGAACGAAATGAATAACATATTGAATACAATAACATAGAGATATGGAGAAAAACAATAAATATCCAGTGAACAATAACTTCTATTGAATAAATAAAATATGTTAAAACTATAAAACTGCAGAACTAAAAACAACTTGCTCGAATGGTGGTATATATCTCTAAGAAGAGATGTGGCTGCTACACACATCCGTCTAAGAAGAATGATTACAATGTGGCTCCATAGGCCTTTTTAACATTACTCATGAATGTAAAAACCCTAGATATCCAAAAACCTAACCCTAGGAGATGAAACGCCAAAAGTTATGTGGGCCTCGATGGGTAAGTTGGTACTTCAACTTCCCAGGGTCATAAATTTTGCATACGACCTCTATTTTAGGCGCGTGATAGCTCGTTGGAAAGGTCTTTTCAATAACTACACATTATGTTATCAAACTTTGACTCTATCTACAGTTTGACTGTGGCAAGCCAAAAAAACATTGTTTAGGGCCCCAAAATGGCCCTGGAAGTACAAAAAGATGTACTAACATGAAAGCTTCCAAAATAAGCCAGTTGGATTAGGTGGGTGGCCACCAATCTCCATATGGAAGATATGTAGGGCTTCAGACAACCCTGAAAGTGTAGAGCCCACAATTACAAATAATTACAGAAGAAGGTGTTGAACTAAAAATGCCAAAAGGAGTCAGTTGGAATAGGTGGGTGGCCACCAATATCCACCTGGATCATCTGCTTCTTCCGGTTGAGGGTTTGAGAAAGACAACAGTCATTGAAAGCCAATCCAAATATGAATAGGATGGAGCTCATAAAGGTTGTGTATGTTTCTTTTGGAAGCCTTGTCCTTCTTTCAAAATCTCAAACTCGTGAGATAGCTTTTGAAGGTGAGTGGATATCCCTTCATATAGGTCATTCGTGCATCTAATTCTAATGAGTCATATATTGGAGGATGAAAATATGAGGTATAATCCCAAAAAATCTGTATTGGTTTAATCGGGATCGGTTTGTGTTAACTTGGACATGGGTGCATGTTGCAGTAAGTTCTCTCGCATTTGACGAGATCAATGCGAATATTTTGTGTGGAGTGATCGATATGGACATGAGAAGAAATGACAAACCCTCTTAGTCGAGATCACATGAAGCTTGCATCAATGGGTTGATGTGGTGGTTGTTATAGGATAAATCGATAAATGTGGACATAAACTAATCTCCCTAGATCCACCTAGATCTAGAACAAAATAGGACAGGACATGACGCTTTCCCTAAGTTACAATCATTGATCTAAGTGTCAAAGAAGGAATTGATGACTTACCTTTGAGCTTGCTTCCTTATATATTTGTTGTTCCCGCTTCGCTCCGATGCTCTTGTGAAACCAAATCTGCAATGACACAAACCAACCAAAGTGAAAGCAACTATGATAGATTCAATGAAAACTTAAACATGTGATCAAGGAGTCATGTAATAAAATGAGAATGATTTTATGGGAAAGAAACATGCCACTGTATTATATTGAATAAAAGTGGAAGATACAACCGAAATTCCTTGATGTCACAAGTTCCCTTTTAGTGGTCCTTCATTCCAACACACACATATACTTGTTCTGAGATTTGCATGAAAATGATCTTCAAAAGCTTGATGGGAAAATGTAGACCTCAAGTATCAACTGAAATAATATTCTTCACATAATCTCCAGCCTATTATTCCAGCAATCCTTTGCTCAACTTTGCTTAATTGTGCTTAACCTTTTCCATGAGAAGCCCATTATTAAATAGGAGAAGTTGAAGTGGTTAAAGAGATGAGGATCATCCCACCAGATCAAAGAAGTCAGTAGGATCGTAACCATATGGATGCCACCTCACATTCTAGAAGATTCCCCTTCTAGAAACTTCTTGAACCTCTTTCCTCTTTTGGCTTTCAAACGTTGCCGCACCTTGCCTACATAGAAGCCTACGGAAATCCTGTAGGCCAGCTATAGAGAAGCCTGCGAAAATCATGGATATCCTCACTATACACTATGGGTAGCCTGCGGCGTCCCTCTAAAAAGTAGTCTTGCAGGGGAGGAAAGAAGACACTTTTCTCAGGCAAAAGATGATTTTAAGGGCCTGATTACATGCTTGTAAAGTCATCATCAAAGTGACCAAAATAATGTGTAACAGAATTCCCCCCAAAGTATGTGACGATTGAAATACTTTGTAAAATATGTGTGTGTGTCAGGAACAAAGAACGCACCAATCGGGAACTTGCAAACAAACAAGCATCTGCACAATACGATACCATATCTGAAGTAGGCATTCCCATGTTTAGACTACAAACGATTGAACTCATAAGTGTAAGTCATGGCCACTAATAATACACTGTGGATCCATGTCATCAAAATGTTACATAGCCACCAAGAATACACTGTGGATCTATGTATGAGAAAAAATCGGATGCAACCATAGCCATGAGACATACAAAGTGGATCTATGTGTCAATACAAATCATCAATATTCCATCGCAACCTGGACCATGAATGATGAGATCCAGGGTCTTCAATCCCATCATCCATAAGTACGAATCTAGCCATGTGATTACAAGTGTCGGATTCTAACATGGTCAGAAACCGTTTGATTACCGGTCATTAATGAAAACCGTTAACAAGCGCGAGGGAAATAATCATTGATGTCAATGACTCCCAAGGTACGGTAGTACAATCCAATGAATGTGAATAAATGAGTTGAAGTCGAACATTCGATGGAATCTTTTGATCAGGGACCAATGATGTGAATTCACTGTCAAGAGCGAAGAAACTTTCCATTAGGGCATGCAAGGTCTAAGGTACTAAATGATTTCTAAGTCTCGTCCCTGAATAAGGAGTTGAATTCGACAAGAAGAGACTCATCACAGGAGGGCCTTGTTGTATCCCCCATCAATGACATGAAATAAGTAACAGATAAAATATGAGTATGATTTGAAACTAACACGAGAAAGGCCAACATGGTAGGAATTGACAACTGCAGACGACCGACTCAAGAGAGGGATTATTCGGACTACTCTTGAACATATGGATGACATGCAAACAGTATTGGCAGCATTGAATCAAAGATGACCCAAGATGTAAACTTGCATAAATTCAGACGAGAGACAAATGGATTTCCCAACCCGGATTTAAATGATGAAAAGGGGGTGTCATGTTCAAGAGCGACTAGTACTGCCACTGACACGGCTATAAAGACACATTTCTTTCCTAAATTTTCCCCCACCATTTTTGGCGAGTACCTCTTTATTTTTACACAAGCTTGAGGAGGATAACATATGCTTGTAATGTAAGCTCATCCTTCGGATGAGTCCCTCGGATTAATTTTAACGAACCCTAAGAAGGAGTGGTTCGGTCCCATGTGGGTCTTTCAATGTTTATTTAACGAGTCCAAAGATAGAAAACTTGGGGGTTTTTCATGTTTATAGAGTCTGAAAAACACTTAAAGAGAACTCTCTCAGTTCCTTTTTCATAAAATAGTTTGACAGGACTGAAAAAGTGATAAACTACCGCTTATCGAATGTTTAATTCAAATACTTTTACGAGCATGAACAGAACAAGGCCGTTCGGCAATCTTTTTGTTTTTATGGAGTGTGAAAAGAGCTTAAATGATACTCCATGTGCGTCACTTTTAGTGTTACCATGAAGAGTATGAAAAGATGACAAAAGTATACTCGGTTGCGTTCTCATAAATTTTCGAGCACGAGAACGAACGAAGAGTGAACTCGAGGTTTTACTAAAAAACCCTAAAAAGTATTGATATGCATAATGAAGAGAAAACAAATTGCGGAACAAACATCCATACTTCGTTAATTAAGACCCTAGTCTTCTTCCTGCAAGAAACAAGACACTCACGAGACTATTAGACTTGAGGTTTTATATCCAAATACATTTATATAATATAAAATATTATGAAAAAAAAGTAAAAAGTGAAATAAATAAGAGTAAGATTTCCTTTTACCATTTCATTTTCATTTGGTCAAGAACTTGTCTAAAAACCCCATTTTTACCCCTTACTTCGGTTGTCGATTGCGAGGAGCATAGGCGACCATTCGGCGAACGGTCTCCATCAAGACAGTAAGCTCTTCATCCTCTTCCTTTTGAATGGATTGAAATTCAGTTTTAGTGGTTAAAATATGTTTTTGGGTGAGTTTTTGGGCCGGTAGGCATGTGTTGGGGCCGCCGCAGGTGACTAGTATTGGGCCCTACGGAAATCAAGGATTTCCATAGGCACCCAATGGCTCACCTGTGAAAATCCCACACTATAACTGAAGCCCGGTTGCGACGGCCGAAAACCAAAAAAGAAAAGCATGCGTTGGACCAAAAAGAATTCAAAAAATGATGATTAAAGTTGTTAACTATCTTCTCTCATCTCTATGCAGGTGTTTGATTGCCAAAATGTTGGAGTGGAGAGAATGAGAGCACGAGGATGATGACTTCATGGATTTGAATGATCTGGGCACCATCAATTCCCTTCGACAGTGTGGCGTGTTAAAGTTCTTCAAAATCCAGGATATGAGAGCCCAACTGAGACTATTGGAGTACTTGGTCCACATGTGGGACGTGAACCAACAAGTGTTTCATGTGGGTGTCCATGTTCTTTCCTTGGACATCGAAGATATTTACTTTTTGACGGGGCTATCCCATCGTGGGGCGCATGTGACCCTAACAGGGGGTCGAGGTGGTGGCTTGTCGATGAGAGAGTACATCCATCGACATTGTGAACCTGAGGCGGAGAGGCACAAGGGTAAAGTGGCCATCAGAGGAGTTTGGGATCTGACTCTCAGAACCATTCTCTTTACTATTGCATGGATGGTAGGAAGTGCTTCGTTCCACATGGCCCTCCAGAGTTATTTTCAATACGCCATTGAATGTACAGAACCTGGGTGTTCAATTGGTGTGACGGTGTGCTCCGCAGTATGAAGACACAACTCACTAAAAGTAAGAATGGAGACCTAAAGCAATTTGGGTATGGGTCCATTTTGATGTCTTTCTTCTTAGAAATAGTCCCTCATTTGGGGCTGCAGGTACAGTGGGGAATACCAACCCCACAAGACCCAAGAATGAAACATCGGTGTGACCTTATGGTTTGACATGTAGCGAGCCCCATTGTCAAGTACAATGATGCATTTTTTGATTGGTTAAGGCCCCAAATTTTGATGATTGACGATTATGCGTATGTCGGCTTAGATTTTTGGGGTGATCCCAACTTGGTTCTCCCTAAGGGATTTCAGTGGGGAAATCTAGGTAAGGAAGACATTTTGTTCTTTATAGTGTTTTTGTGAATTTTTAGGATATAAGATGTTTTTTGTGTTTTCGATCGAAAGATTAATCAAAAAAATTTGACCATGCAGATGTAGGGCCACCCCGGCCTCCGGGAACATCTCTGATCCAAAGACAAGGAGAGGCAGGTGTAGTAGTAGGGTGGAATGCCGACAACTATGAGGAAATGGAGCAGAACCTAGAGGGTCTGACAGCAGGCCTTCTCGACATCTTGATCGAGGAGATCCTGAGGCGTTATCAACGCCATACTGTAGGCGTGTCCGGCTAACTTAATCAGTTACTTCATAGGGTGGCACATGCAGTAGTATGCTACCATGAGCAACATCCATGATGCTATTTTGTAGAAGCCATGGGCTTCATATTTTGATATTTTGGTCTTTTGATGGAAAACAGTTTTGTAAAACATTTTATCATTATATATATACATGAGGCTTCTACCGGCTTACTCTGCTTCTATATACAATGTGTAATGTGTGATTGGATTTATAAATGACTCAAATGTTTGTCTAACACATAATTAGCTAGAGCATCAGTTAATGTATTTAGACATCTAGGAATGTGTTGATATTCAATATAATCAAAATAACGTTCCAAGGGGCGAATTCGTAGATATACCCATAACAAAGTAGGACTTCGGATAGTATAGACATTATTTAACTGGAGCACTACTAGCTGTGAATCAAGTCGTACAACGAAGTGACGAATCCCAAGTGAAATAGAATCGGTTAATAATTTGATGACTGTGTTATATTCTGCAATATTATTGGTTGCACGACCGAGGAAAACATCTTGTAGACTGATAAGTTCGTTGGTAGGTGCATAGATTTCCCAAGCAACATAAGCTAGGTTCTGAGTACTACGGCTAGCACCATCGGCGAAGCCAATATAGGGTAGTGAAGACACCAACATCTGGAAACCAAACACAATGCAAGGTAAGCAGTTGGGGGTGGAAACCGAATAACGAAAAGCACGCAAGAGTATGGTACGGTAAAAGTACAAGCACTCATGCAGAGACAGTCTAAGCATAGTACTTCTTCAAGTAAAGCCCATTTCTGGGTTCACTCAAAGGAATGCCATCATAATCCACTAACTCGTAAGCTCCCTTCTCTAACGCTCGTTTGACGATATATGGACCTCGCCACATAGCTTCGAATTTTTCGGTGCCTAGTAGATCACGATCTTATTCATAGAGGAGAACTAGATATCCCTCAAAGAAAACACGTGGCTTGACATGCTTGTCATATTGGGCTTTTACGCATTTCTTCTGGGTTTCAATAACTAGGATGGCATCACGACGGGTCTTATCTAATTGCATAAGATACAATAGACGTTCTTCTTCGGTAGAAGTGTTTGGGAGAAGTTCGACGGATAGCTTCAAAGATGGTATTTCACATTCAATTGGGAGAACGACTTCAATGCCATAGACTAGTTTAAAGAGGGTAAATCTCGTAGCAGACTTCACAGAGGTCCAATAGGCCCATAATGCTGAAAACAACATCGTGTTCCAGCTAGTCTTATGGATTCCTATTATCCGACGAAGCATAGTGATAAGGATTTTGTTTATTGCTTCAACTTGGTCGTTGGCCTGTGGATAGTAGAGGGTTGATTTTTCATGCCAAAGACCCAACTTGTCAGTAAGTTCAGACATCACAAAGTTTTGAAAATGGCTACCGTGTTCAATAATAATAGCTTGCGGGATCCCGAATCGAGTAATAATGTGATTAAATATGAAAAGGGCTGCAGTTTTCCCAGTATTGTCGAAAGTAGGCATTGCCTCAGCCCATTTTGTGAAATAATTCACGACTACGATAATGTATCCATGCCCCCCGGTCGAGTGAGGGTTACATGTCATGAAATCAATACCCCATTTTGCGAAAGGTCCAACGGAAACTATAGGGTGTAAGGGAGCGGGATGTGATCTTATTTTATTATTGTACGTTTGACAAGCATGGCATTTTTGGACGGCAGTAATACAATCCTTAAATAAAGAAGGCCAAAAATACCTTGGTCGTAAGATATTTTGGGCAGTAGCATACCCAGACATGTGACCACTACATGCTCTAGAATGGAAGTCATTCAATGCTTTCTCAGCCTCGTCATAGGTGAGACATCATCGAAAAATGGAGTCAACCCCGCAACGATAAAAAGTGTCACCGAGATGATATATTGACGAGCTTGATATCGTATACGGTGATGGTCAATGCTAGATAGATCAAGGTAGAAAGTTTGAGTCTAGAGATATATAATGATATCTCCATGCCCAAGGTCATCGGAACGGATCAGAAAAAGAGATTCATCGGGTAAAGAATCTTCTGCTACATTTTCTGTCTCAGTGCAGGGAAGGTCACATATTAGTTCGGCAAACACTAAAGATTTCTTAGACTTAGCGCGTTCGAATTCTAAGTCAAACTCTTGGAGAATCATTATCCATTTAGAGTACTTTCCCCCTAGAAACTGGCATGTAAGAATGTGTTGCATGGGGTTGCAATCGGAAATTACAGTGGTCTTGTGTAATAGGATGTAGTGACGAAAGCGTTGGACAGCTTGAACAGCTACCAGGGCTAGTTTTTCAACATGTAAATATTTGGTTTCGGTGGTTGTGAGACTCCGACTCAAATAATAGATGACATGTTCGTCGTGTGAATCATATTCTTGGACTAGAACCATGGCGATGGTAGAGTCTGAAGCAACGAGATAAAGGAAGTAATCTTGACTATAATCGGGTGGGAAAAGTAATGGGGTACGGGTTAAAGTCAGTTTCAAAGCTTCAAAATCTTTGTTGGCAGTGGAATCCCATACGAACTCAAAACCTTTCTTTAGCAGTCAAGTAAATCCAAGCGTTAATTGAGCATAGTTTGGGATGAAACAACATAAAAAAAATTCCTTCCCTTGCAAACTTTGAAGCTGGAGAAGTGAATAAGGAGGAGGGAGATTGAGGATCACCTTGACCTTCAAAGGATCGACCCTGATCCCTTGGTGTGAAATGATAAAACCTAGAAGTCGGCTAGAATCCACATAGAAAACACATTTGTGTGGGTTTAAGTGTATACGATAGAACCAACAACAAAGGAAAATGGCTCAGAGGTGTGTTGGATGGTCACTACGATGCATGGAATGTTCTAGTAGATCATCTAGATATGGTTGTACAATGTGCTTAATGTCATGAAAAGCATAATACATGGCACGTTGAAAAGTCACACCAGCGTTCTTTAAACCGAAGGGTAGTTTCTAGTAGGCAAATGTGCCCCAAGGACAAATAAAAGCAGTTTTGTGTTGATTCACGAGCAAGATGTTGATTTGATTATAGCCAAAGAAACTATCCATTAAAGAGAATATTTCACTCCCGGTGCAATCGTTAATGATCTGGTCAACTAAGGGGGTGGGAAAGTTGTCCTTAGGACAAGCTTGATTGATATCCCTATAATCGACACAGACACGGATTGTACCTTGTTTCTTGTTAACCGGAACGATATTGGATACCCAATCGGTTAAAGCCACAGGATAAATAAAGCCATCTTTAAGAAGTTTTTCGACTTCAAGCTTAATAGCAGCTACTTTACGGGGGTGGACTGGACGAAGTCTCTACCAGATGAGTCTAGCACCTGGGTACGTCTTAATTTCGTGTACAACAATGTCAAGTTCAATACCCTACATTTCTTCATAGCTCCAAGCGAAGATGTCACAAAACTCTTGGAAAAGTGATTTACATGCGACAACCTTGTCAGTGGAGCATGAAGCTCCGATGTGAATATTTTCAACAACTCCAGGTTTAATGGATATGTTGAGGGGCATGGTGGGTGAAATATTACTTAAGTTCCCTTCATATAACACGTCGTGTGACGACTCGGGAATAGAGGAAATTACAGCAACAGTCAACGGAGTCGAGATCCGTTGGTAACTCTCGATGGTGTGTTGTTCGAGGAAGAGAATGCAATGATGATGTCCATCATCCCAAGGGGTGTCTTCCATCGACATAACCGACATAATCATCTCATCTATGGGAAAAATAACGTGGAACGGGTCAAGAGACGAATCAACGAGAGAGAGGGTAGAAGGGATTGCCGATTGAATGGCTTGATAGGCAGATTCAACCGGACTTAAAGGCATTTGGTTGCTGTAGCGAGGATAATCACCAGGTTCGGGTATTACCCACAGGTCGGA
The DNA here is from genome assembly GCA_032191745.1 of Picea mariana. Taxonomy (NCBI): domain Eukaryota; kingdom Viridiplantae; phylum Streptophyta; class Pinopsida; order Pinales; family Pinaceae; genus Picea; species Picea mariana. The sequence continues at coordinate 96,220 of JASDQU010373281.1, read as the reverse complement.
AGATGTGTGAGTTTTGAGAATGGAGGTGGAAATCATGTTGATCAAGGCAACCAAAGGAGGTGGAGCATCGGGATTGGGAACATACCTATTAGAGTTGAATCTTTAAGTAGGCCCACACCGACGTTCTCATACCTAGGCGGTGTCTTCGTGATAAAAGGTACGTTGATAGTACGGGTGTCAGAGTTGAAAAAGGCTAGTTGGTCGACAGTAATGACTTTTCCTTGATGTGGAAAACGTAAAACATGGAAAAGGGTAGACACAATGGTGTGCATCGCATCAATCCAGCTACGGCCAAGTAAGAGGCTATAATAGAGAGGTGCATCAAAGACCTCAACTTCAACATTGACCGATTTTCCTTCCAACGTAATAGACAATGAAGGAAGTACATCGTAGGGCTTAAAGCCATATCCATTGAAGGATTTAAGTGTGTTATGTGATTCCGTAAAAGGAGGAGATTTGATGACCTTCCAACAGGCAACAGACATCACACACGTGGAGGCACCCTCATAAATAACAGTCCTACAGATGTTCTTGTCGAAGACAACAACTTGTATTTGGAATGCTAGTTGAGGGGGGAGTCTCGGAATGTGATCTTCGAGGTCAAAAATTATCAAATTTGTATCCGTAGAATCAATTCCATCGATATCCTTTAGCAATGCCTTCCGTTGAGCAGGGCAACTTTGAAGGACTTCGAGAGCCGACATCACAGAAGGTGCTTGCGCCAAATCTTCTACAATAATGTAGTTCTGAGCAGCACATGCATGAGGGTTGAAGGCAAACTTTCGAACAACACCCTTTGGGGGAGGGAGAAGAATTGTATTGAGACTTGGTCATTCGAGATGAAGAGAACCGTTGGGAGGTGAAGTTGAGGGAGGTTGTTGAACCAATGAAGGTGGTATATCGTCAACCGTCTCCTTTGAGGAAGAGTAATCTTTAGCTCAAGTGGTAAGTGTGATGTCATTCTTTCGAGAATCACCAGTACACATGAGTACATAAGAAGTAGTGGAGGGAGAGGGTTGGTCATGGATGACCAATTGGGCCTATTGTTGAGAAGGGAAAGGTTGAGACAAAACGGCAGGTGTGGGAGGTTTCGTGGTCCCTTGGAGGAACTCAGTAACCTCGGCCCGTCTTGGACAATATTTCGTACAGTGATCTTCACCATAGATAAGGCAAGGGTATTGGGGTTTGTGCTTATCCTTATCATCAGCACGTTGGGTTTTGTCTTTCTCAAACTACGGGTTATTTTTATCCTCCTTATTCTTACCCTTCCCTTTTTTGGATTTATTCTTTCCGGAAGGGGTAGGTTGAACATAATTAACCTGAGAGGTTTTGTCGGTAGGAGGAGTAGAAGATGGAGCATTTTGAACATTAGAAGCATTAGACTTGGGGTTGGTGGGAGAAGCTTCTATATTTTAAGGTTGAGCATGGAAAGTACCAATCACACCATCAACCGCATGAGAAGCAGCAGGGGTAATTGAGGTAGCGGTAGTAGAAGGGCGAGGTGCATCAGGGAGTAAGTTGTAAAGAGTACCTGTTTGTGAATAAACAAGGTCAAGGTACTGAGCGCGACTGATATCTTGTTCTTCGATGACAACTCCACCCATGGAAATATCGCGAGAGATTTCATTCACGAATGATTTTGTGAACCACTCTGCCAATAATTGATCGGGAAGATCGAGTTTGATCAAACATCGTCTTCGTCTCCACTCATGAATGTGATCAGATATGTGAATGGCCTTAGCTTGCTTGAAGGAATTCAGCATCTCGGTTCTTGTTTCATAACGGATTGGTAATTGGTAGTGTGTAAGGAAAGCCATGGCTAGGGTATTAAAGTCAGTGAACAAAACCTCGTGGTAGTTCTATATACCACTTTGCAACCAAACCCAGGAGAGTTCGTTGGAAGAGTCGTAACCGAATGGAATCATCCATCAAAGAGTTGGATGAACACCAAAGGTGGAAATTCATGACATGGTTGTTTGGATCCTCTCCGAGTTTACCTTCAAATTTTGGGATGTCGGATAGTAATTTGGCCGGTATAATGGGCCAGTGAGGAGAATGTAGGATAGGATCATTCAAGATTCTAGACAAATCAGGTAGGTCCAAGTGGCTAAAAAGGGTAATTGTCTATTCACCGAAGGATACTGGTGACTTTGGGGAGGGAGTCCCGTCAGTATACCAGTAGGACCATAAGCAGTCTGTATGTGAGGCGAAGGTCCTAACAGATTCGGACGTGTGTGCGGAGGCACGTAGCCCATGGGGTTATATTGATTGGGTATGTTCCCTTGGGGAGGGACACTAGGTTGAATGTTCAAACTCTAAATGGGATTGGAAGAACCGAGGTATGACTGGCCCGAACTAGGGGGTATAAAAGAGCTAAATTGATGTTGTTGCCCCCCAGATGATTGTGGATTTCCTTGAATAAGAATATTCAAATACTGGGCTAGTGATCCGGGGATGTTCTATCCATATTGTGGATTATATCCTTCGAGTGGGAGTTGTCCCCCAGGCGAGGATGATTCCCCAATTTGGGTTTGACCCCCAAATTGAGTTTTCCCCCCTGGGTTATACTGTCCCCCAATAGGAATCTGATAACCAAAAGTGAATAACGGAGTAGAACTTCCAAAGGTGGTAGAGCCACTAGGTCCAAATCCTCCTATAAAAGGTGGATAAGACCCTTCGGAGAGGAACTGGGATGGTGTCGGAATGGAACCGGAAGCAGCATTATACCCAGGAGGAGTAAAGACTCCAGAAGCTTCGGATGGGACTTGGGTAGGAATGGGGATAGAAGCATTCAAAACATTATACCCAAGAGGGAGTGACGGGATTTGTCTAGACAAAAGCGGTGTGCCAATAGAAGGTTGGCTAGCCACCGTATTCCTAGTGGGAATAATCGTAGTGTTTGGGACCATTGTGGAATGGGTCTATTGAAGAGGGATAGTTGAGCTAGGACCAGCCTCTGAACCAGTGAAGAAATAGCAAGTTGTATTGTTAAAGTGATCTAAAGGTATCGTAAATGTAGTAGATGTCTCGGGTGGTCCAAAAATGACAGATATCTCAGCTTCTGCCTCTGAGCTGGGAGGGTTCCGCCTAGAAGTCGGAGTTCGAGATATTTCAGTGGTCCAAAAAGGATCCTCGTTTTCAAGGCCGGAAAGGATTCCAGTTGGTATTCTGGAAGTGTCAACAACAAGTTCTACGGACGAGTTCAGTCGAAGAATACATCTCTCGTATCCAGGAGGTAAGCGGAAAGCATCCAAAGAATCAGAAAAGATTCGAAAACTTTCTAAAGAGTCAGTTATCTCCTCTTGTCAAGGTATGTGTTCCTAGATCTCACTCTATTGAGAAGATTCCTATGGTGGATTAGGAAGAAAGGGTTGAGAAACTTCCGGATCTTCTAGATGTATCCCTTGCATCCTACGTGAACGGCATGGAGGGTCAATGTTGGCTGAACCGAAAATTTTACGGAAAAAATATATGGCCAACTATGTAAACAAACAACACTTGCTAGTAGAATCTAGGAATCAAAACCAACCAAACAAAACCTTCTTATTCTGAAGTCACTAGTTGGTGATGAAATCCAACGTCGCAAAGTCAAGACAAGAATGGGGCTGGGCTAGGGTGGAAAAGCTACGTTGACAACCTGCTTAACGGACTTACACCCTGGTGCAATCTCCCACACATAATCGTGGGTATACCCTCCAAGGAGCCCGAGTGAGTCTGGCCAACGTCAATTTTAGGTATCGTGAAGACTCGCCCCTCCACAGTCACCTCGTGTAAGACTCTAAGAAGATATACAACAAAGGCTACCAAAAACAACAATGATGCCTAGGGAGATAGTCGACAGTCCGATCCACTCGCAAGGGCAGGGTATCTAGCCCAAAATCAACTTGAGAGGCTTCCACTCATCATTGTGGATATACCTTCAAGCGACCCCCATAATACGTGCAATCTCTACACCGAGATCAACAAAGCAGCGTGAGTAAATCTGCCAATCTCAATGCGACCTCAGGTTTGAGCCTTGTGTGAGAAGGGATTCCCAGGACAAAATATTGCAAATGGAATTTAACACTCCCTATCACAATATGCTATTGTGTGTTTTGTGCTTTAGAGAGTGTGTCTCACCGCCTATTCCAAAGCTCTAGCCTAGCTAATTTTGGTGTAAAAGAGCCCTAGAAAAGATTACTAATTAAGTTTTAGATTTTCGCAATATTTTTAAAGGCTATTGTTACTCAAGAGGGAGACGGGAATGAAACCGATGTTGTGTAATACCTTGACCCAACAATATGCAAATAGAAATGAATGATGCAAATTTCTGTTCAATGAATTCTATCTAAAGTAGGGAGAAGGTGTTTCTAGAATGATGTAAGCTAAGAAATATACTTCCTTTTTCTTTAAATGAACACAATTTCAAACAACCAATAAACAATGAAGTTCTTCAATGCTCTCTTCTCTTGAATGCAATAAATTTTCTTATGTATGATTATTCAAAAGAATGGATAACTTCAAATTCTTCCTTTCTAAGACCAGACTAAGGGCATGACAGAGAAAGGACAAGTAATCCAAGAAAATTTATATCTTCAACAAGCACCCAAATCGAACTTTCAATGAAGATAAAAGTAAAAAATGACGAGAAAGTATTTCCCCAAATGCAAATGAAGAAATAACCTCTCAATCATCAAGCAATCCAGAATACGTAATCAATCCAAAACTTCAAATCCAATCAAAGATTTTTAATCGAACAAGCACTCAGATACAAGCTCGGAGATTATACCCTTGTTGTCAAAAATAAAAAATGAAAACTGGAAAATGACTAAGAGAGGTGTTCGATCTCCGAAAACCAATCAAGAGCGTGATAAGCATCAGAAAAAAGTCAAACACTAGCTAAAAAAGTTCCCCCCAACTGACTAAAGCAAAAACCTGGGCATCAATAGAGGCCAAAACCCCACTCAAAAATTTCACAGACGTCGTCGTAGGCTAATAGCACATTACAGTGCGGAAATATAGAGTTTCCGCAGGCCAGAAACAGACAGGGTGCGGAAATTATGCACTGAAGCAAATAGATAGGGTGTGGAAATCAAAGGTTTCCGCAGGCTAGGTATAAGGTGCAGTGCAGACACGTCTGAAAATCAAGAAATTCTGAGAAAAAGGTAAAAAATCTCAGTGAACTTTTAAACTCAAAGAGTCTGAATGGATCTCCTACAGACTCAGAGACTGAATTCAGATAAAAAGAGTAGGCAAAAAACAAATGGCCAACAAAAAACCACAACCAAGTCGTATCCCCAATGGAGTCGCCAATTTTGGAGATCTTTACGGGAGTTGATGGGATGAATTGTATAATTCTCCAATCCTTTTAATGAATAGAAAAATGATCAAATAAAACTTATCAATTTCACTCTTATATGTGCACTTTGAATTTTTCACCAATCCAAAAGAACGAGATTAATTATAGATTCCAAATTGGGGGACAATATGAACTCCCAAACGTTGTCCCTAACCTTTCCACCTCTAAGTAATAAAAAGAGCAAGTCATAATTGCTCATTTGGTGAATAAGTTTTAACAAATATCTATATCAATATCAAGGATATTCCCTCTGAAACATAGAGTCTATGTGATTTCCATAAGATTGACATCAAAGTCCACATGATTTTCATGTGGGCCATGAAAATTGGATCCATCTTGATAAGCAAAAATTTTGGAAATAACAACACCATTCTCCAACATGTAGGCTCTAATGCCTTTCACTTGATCATAAAGTCATACACAATTCTCCAACATATTTGATCCTACGGTCATACACGATTCTCCAACATGTAGGCTCCAATGCCTTTCATTTGGATTTCCCAAAGTATATTAGCATCCATGACATAAGTTGTGTTATTAATATCAAATTGTATGAGCACTCTACTTAGAGGAGGACACATTAGTTTTACAATTGTCATATTCCATTCTTAATACGCTTTCTCCATTCTCAAATAACTTATTGTTTCATACTTGAACTTGACCAACATGAAACAAGAAAACCACAACATATTTAGTAAGTCTATGAGGGACCCTCCCATCCTAGGCCAAATGGATTTCACATGCTTGATTTAAATAACAATTTTATGTCTTCATTAAAAATCGAGTACAATTTCATCATGAGCATGAAGATATATATATATATATATATATATATAT